>ML787968.1:279241-314592 GCA_009831015.1 Picea engelmannii
CCTGGATTGTTGACTATATAATCCTCTGGACCCCTGGATGCAAAGAAAACAACAAGTGGGAGAATGTTGGGTATGTGTTATATTCTTTGCATGTGTGTGTGTGTGGGTGCGTCAGATACGACGACTGCGTCTGACGATCCCTTCACCTAGGATTTTTGCTATTTTTAGCGGATTTTGCTATTTTTAGCTGATTTGTAAATTAATCCTGGATTAAGGGATTAGGGTTTTGGTATCTACGGAATACCTAAAAACATTGTATATATTGTATGGCGAATGGTGAAATTCGATATAATGAAAAAGGAAGGTTTTCCCGGTTGAGGGTTTCCGGTAAAGATCTCTGTGTATTCTGTGTATGAGCCATTGATTAATTTATGTATTGCTTAAGAATATATATGCATTGCTTTACTTCGCAGGTTTAAAACTTACAGGCATGTCTTCCAACATCTGTTGAAATAGTTATTCTTCTAGGACATATGTCCAGATTAGAAGAATGGTTCTTGTATCACTCTGTGGAGTGAGTGAATTATTCAGTATCATGCCTGATTACTCAGATGGAGTATGGCTTTAAGAGATGATGCAGTTGATGTTATCAGATGATATTGATAATGATGAGGGTGTTCTTGATCTAATCATGAGATATATTGTATAGCTATGATGATGCTACCGATTGAATGGTATGTTTGTGCTCAAGACCATTGCTTTCAATACCTTCCTAGCTAGGAGGAAGTGTTGATATTATGGTAGTTGTTTACCTCCACATGTAACAATAACAAGAATAGAATATTCCGAGAAACAAGAAGAAACCCTAAAGCTTTGGACATAGCCCTAGAAGACAAGTCGACTAAAGGAAATATTTAATATTGAGCTTTTAGCCTCCAGAATGAGAAGTCAGCCCAGACAGCTAAGGAGAAGCAGTATAAATACAGGACACCAGATATCATTTGATACACACAACTTGCAACTGTAGAAATGTAAGAGTGTGCACTGCAGAAACTGAGTAAGTGTGCAAGTCTGGAGAGTAGTTGCAGCTACTGCAACATGTATTCTTTGTTTAGGATTGGACTTTCTATTGGTTATGGTTTGGACTTTCTTCCTTGTGTGCTAGATCTGGAGAGAGGTACGCTACATTGATTGGATATTAAGCCAAGGTTTGCTTCCAGAATTATTCTATGTCAAGGTTAAGGTACTCGGGGGTGGCTTTGGCCTATGGTTGGGTGACAATATTGCTATATTGTCTATGGTTAAATGAGCACACCTATTCTTTCTAACACTTCCCATGTAACTACATTCTTCCAAGGAAGGACACAACCAAGATGGTCCACTTGCATAAGGAGGCGAAGTACAATCTTATGGAACCTAAGATTCCAGACAACGTAATTGTGGAAGGAGATATGTTAGGCGTGATCCCACACTTGAAGTATGTGGACCATGACATTACTAATGAGAAAAAATTCCCATTTCTAGTGCCTAACAACTTTCTGAAGAAATTCATCTATGAAAAAACATATATGATCATCATAGAACCTCATATGTGGGCGACATGTTTACAGAAAGCCGAAATTCTAAACCTCTTCGGTATTCCACACTTTAGGAGGATTAATGAGATAAACACATGTGTGAAGATGTTGTTGAGTTGTGTGCATGGAGGGTACATGTGGCTCGAAAGGCTAGTCTCAATTGATACAGGTTTGATAATGTGCATAACAGGGTTACCATCATAGGAGGAGGACCCCACACCTTTGTTTTTAGATAACAAGAATGAGAAGGCCCTATTAGAAAGCATGAAGGAGAAATTCCAAACATTTAGAGGTTGGTGCAGTCTATATGTTGCAAGCATAAATGACCCAAAAATTAGGTTCGTGAAACAAGTACTAGCCTACAAATCTCTAAGAAAACGCAGTAAAGATCAAGTACCCGTAACAGTCATAGCAGCAATAGAGAAGTGTGTTGAGGGCGTACAGATGAACTGGGCAAATTTATTTCTCAACCAGTTCTTACTTGACTCCGAGGAATCACAATATAAGGGAACAAAATTCCATTATGAGTGGATTTTAATCTTGATTTCAATAGCAACTTGGAGAGAGTCAAACAAAAAGTAGTTTCTAGGTGTCAAGGATAACCCATGTCTTAGCGCGCGATATCAAAATTTGTGGCACACAACACATAAAGCGCGACATATGGATAACAATATTGTGTTTCATATTTATAAGAAGGTTATCATGACTAGAATACAGAGTACACCAAGGATACCACCACATGTTGTCAAGGCATATAAAGAAGCGACAAGATTCAAGGAAGGGCGCCACCATATGTATGTGCAAACAATCAAGGATCTAGACCAACAGTGCTTGCCCACATGATATAGGTTAACTGAATAAGAGATGGGGGACATCATGGTCGATTGGGACACAAATTGGAAGATTCCACCATCTAATGTTGATCAATCAACATCGACGAAGCAACCTACACAATCACAGCCTAAAGTCCAAGAGATAGATGATGATGAGGAAGAGGAAGCAAACAAAGGAAATGGTATAGAAAAGACACCACCAAAACCCACATAAAATATTGTTCCATGCACAAGGGCTAAGAGAAAATAAATTGATCCAAAGGATAAGGGGAAAGCAGAGGAGACATGGACTCCACCCCCATAAAGAAATAATAGGAAGGTGATCAAAGATACAACTATACAATCCCTCACGGAGGACGACTTTGAGAGAATTGGTGACTAGGTGAAATAGATTATAGATGATGCGTTCCAGCGCACACGACTTCAATAAGAGGAAATGCATAAAAATATTCAAGACCATATGTTCGAGTTGTGATATTTGTTAGAGACAACAAAGCTTACATAGACAAACAACACAAAAGATAACCAACTAGAAAGCAACAATGGGGAAGGGGAGGCATGAACAACAGTCTCCCAAGAGTTGGGATTGGCAGGTGAACAAAGAATGATCAAAGTAGCATATGGGGTAGTGGAGTTCCCCATGATTGAATTACAAATGCAAGCAAGGGAACTAGGTCACATTGATTTAGTATTGTCACAACTACCTAGGGAAGCATTACAGAAAATACAAGTGAGTATAACAGAAGAAATGACCATGCGTACAACACAAACATCCCAGGAATTGAAAAAGGTTACATATGAACATGTATGCTTAGATACAGAATATAGCAGATTCATACATGAAAGGGATGTGGTGACAAGCAAAGAAGAACAAATGCAACATGCATTCGAGAAAGTGTATAAAACCATTCCAAAAGCATAGACAGAAGGAGAGACTTTAGTCAAAGAACAAGTGACAAACATCAAGTATTCCATTCAAGGATTTCGTGCAAAGATAGTTGAGTTGGAAGCACGATTGACACCAAGTACTCCCTCGAAGGAAAGGGAGAAAAAAAAACAAGCAGCCAATACAACTGTATAATAGATGAATACACTAGAGGCAGAATGCACACAGATGTATGCAGACACCACCAACACATGGACTAAGTTGACCGAAGACATGGAGCTGCAAGAGTTGATTCAGAAGATTCAAGTTGCACAGACCAAGGTGCAATAATTTAAGAATATCATCAGAACATTATCGCCAATAGAGGTGGTAACTTCCATGGACGAGAACATAAATTTGTATTCAGAAATAAATCAACTCAGGGAAGAACAACAGGCCCGCGCACAGAAAATTGAAGTATTGTAGGAGGAGGATTATAAGGTGATAAAGGCCATTCTGACCACATGAAGCACAGTGAAGCAGACAGTCGAAGAAAGTATTGAAAAGTCAAAAACTCAGATCACTTTAGATACACAAAACACAATTTTGCAGAAGGAGATAGAGGTCGGAGAGTATATTACGACAACCAAAGAAACATTCGACAAATACATGTCAAATTGGCAGAAGGCTTGAGTGGCTCAGGATGAGCCACATGTGAGTGTTGGGGGCCTGTTGGATAGGTAATTTGGATCAGTTTTGACAATTTTAGGATCTGCGGCAATAAAGAATAAAGAAGCAATTAGAAGTTGGAGGAGAGTGCACAAAGTGGATCGGAGCCTAAGGATTCAAAGGGAATGACATAAGGAAAAGCGATAGAGCATCACGCGAAAAGCGGAAAGAAGTGAAACGGTCATGAACCATTAGACTTTTTGGGACAGTTTTTCCACTTAGTAACAATATTGTAATGGGATTGGCCCTACTTCTGAGATATAAATATGTAAAATATTTTTGTGGAAGAGAGAGCAAATTAGAAAGGGAAAAAGAGAAATGTAATGTTGAGTGATTGTGTATGACTGAGGTTTAGAAGGAAGGCTTGCACTGCAGAGAACGGTTGAGGCACGTTTGAGTAATAATCATGGATGTGTATCTTTTTTTAAGTGCAGTGCACAACTGTAATAAGGTTCATGAATGATTAATATAAGAATCTAGTCGTTGTGGATGTAGCCCAGATTAGGGTCAACCATGTAAATATTTGTGACTTGATGTGATGATGGCATGTGTTCTTTTCTTAATGTTGCAGTAGACTAGTTGCATAAATCTGATGAATATGGATAATGTGCAACAATGATGAATGATAAGTAACATGAATATGTATATGTCATGGTAATTTCACACACTAAGTTAAGGAACAACTGAATTTTAAGTAAGAAATGTCGCCCACAAATCAGTAATGTTAACTAATGAAGAGTGTGCACTAGAGTAACCGACGACCGTTAGGAGGAAATATGTTAAACACCTCACTTCCCCTCATCATTGCAGAAGTTTGGTTCCTACATCCCCTATAGATTCCTCGGGTGAGACTTCAATTGCTTGTATGTGATGCTGAGAGGGTTGATGTCTAAGGGTTTTGTTGGTTGTTTAATGTTACGAACCTAGGGTCTGCCCCGTGCACGAACACTCTTTCCACTACCAGGATGTTACATTCCAAATGTGCATATATACCTTTGCATAGTCATTATCATGAGTATATGCACTCCTTATTACCCATTAATGACATCTAACCTATACTTGTAACATTTGGAAAATATTTTTCCAAAATTGACATTACTTGGAAAAATCTTCATTTTGAACATTTGCATGGTTCACAGAGCTCAACTTTCCTTTTTCTTGCAAATTTATATAATAACCATATGGTCTATTGGATAATTCAATCCTTCTATCATTTTTTCCTCTAGATTATCTTTCCAATGGTTGTACTCATGCGTTATTCTAATTTCGGAGTTCAAATTTGTGGCCTTCTAAAATCCACAATTTCACCCCTTCTTGCACTTGTTTTACTAGTACCAAAAATCTCAAGGCCAACTTATGCCTTTTGTAGAAGAAAATATGGCGAGAATCGAGAAATTTTTTATATCAGATGCTGATATTAATCATGATTTTGAGTACACTTCAACTTTTATATTTGTAATATGACACTCTAGCTAACTTCTGCATCAATCTAGATTGGCAATTTTGTCCTTTTGTATTTCTTCTAGACTTGGAATTTTTGGCCAAAAATGGCTCTCCCAAATGGAGAAAAAATGACAAAAATCCCCTCAAGAAAAAGTTGTTTGGATTGATGAGTAGATAAAAATTTGAGTAAATAAAATTTTATGACAGGTGATCTGGGGTCCCTTTTCTTCCTCTGAAGTTTTCAAAAACCCCCCTAACATGCGCAAAAATAGTAGATTTTGCACTATTTCGTCATCTCCACACTATATTCTTTTGAAGGTATCTTCATGCCTTCTTTTTGAGTTATATGTACAATTTCCATGTTTATATGGGCCCTGGTTATGGAGCATGACCCACACCTTCAAAAGTCATAATTTCACGTTTTTTGGAAAATGGAAGCAAAATTATCCAATAGCCCTCAATGGAATTCTTGTATCCCTCACCACTTTAGATAGACACCTAAAATTTCATCAAAATCTGAGTTAAAATGCTCCTGTTATGCCCGAAACAAGTTTTGGGCTCTAGACATTTTGGTAAAAAGGGCTATTTCTTCTTCCCTTTTCCTCCTCTTTTCTTTTTCTTTCTCTTTTCTCTTCTTTTTTCTCCCTTCCTGCCTCTTAATTCTTTTCTTCTTTCTCTCTTCTTCTCTTCTTTCCTTTCTCATCTATCAAGATATATCTCTTTCGCCGACATTTTAACGTCAAAAGATCATTTCATGCCAATGTATCTATGTCAGAATCTCTTCCACTCGTCAACGTATCCGCACACAACTTTATTTTCTCACTGACATATTGACACAAGATTTATTGTCATCACTAATATAGGTTTTATTGACGACTTAGATTTTTTTCTCTTTGATGCATTGTTTTGGCGAAAGGTTTGCTTCCTCATCCAAAACTATCTTTTATTGGCAACGTTTTTCTTTCCTCATCGATGTATCAACAACAAAAATCTTTTCCTCGTCGGTATATCAACGACGAAAATATTTTCCTTGCTGGTGTATCAAAGACTAAAATCTTTGCCTTGCCAGTGTATTGGCGATGAAGAGATTTTTCTTGCCAACGTTTCCTTTGATGGCAGCCAAAAGATCTTTTCCTCAGATGTTTTGGTAGAAGATTTTATTTCTTCGTTGATAATTTTCTAAGGCTCATTCTTCGTTGGTGTATCGACGAATATATCCTTTATTCGTCGAGGTATCGACGAATATGTCCTTTATTCGTCGATACACAGTGTATCGACGACTCCATCATTTTCTGCACTTAGTCGAATTTTTACGATTTTTTGAACTCGCGAGTCTGTGACTGTTGCGAACCTCTAAACTTAGATTCTACGGATAAAATCGATTTCTCTAAGCTGCATTCAACCCTTTAATTATCCAAGGTGACCTCTATAACAAGAAACCCAACATAATAATCGAATTTTGAGGGGTTTTTGACCCTGAAATCTCCATTGGACGAACTTCAAATTCACCCCAAAGCACTTGTGTGATTGCCACAAATTCAACCACTTTGGCCTCCAGGATCAAAACTCATTTTCTAAATTCACAAGATCGAAATACCCATGTCGATTTTAGCTAAAATACACCCAAGAATTGAGGAGTTTTCCTGATTCCACAATTTCCTCCCTAATTAAAACATAACATCAAATGTGTTTGTGTTGTAGCAGACCCTCCAAGCCTAGTGTTGTAACCTACAACTCTGATACCAATTGTAAACTACCCAAACTAGCAAAAACCTGAAAATTTGCTTATTCATACACATAAAAATTATAACAAACACACATGCTAACTCATTCATGCAATTAACAACAATTCTAAAACCAAAATGAACCCATTCACACACATAGCAGCAACATTCAAAAGTAAACCTATACACAACATAATTAACATTTAAAACACAATAGAAAACTTATCTTTAAAATTGTTGAATTGAATGGTTGTGTACAAGGGTGATCCTCCCAACCATAGACTTACATTCTATTATTTACATCTGTTCTATTATTTACATTCACTTTAACAATCAGAGTATAAAATACATTGCAATAGACAATTGCAAACACTAGATATTCCACAATATAAAAACTTTGAATGCTTAAGTAATTTCCCAAGTGAAAACAAACTTCCTCTGATATGACCTGTTCCTAGTCAAATATGGCATCCCTCTGAAAGGTAAAGTACAATGCATACAATATTGACCGAGGTATGTGTGAAGTCGATTGTTGCCCAACTACATGCATGAAAAACCATGAAAAGTCTCGGTATGGCTCTTATAACAAAGTTATGTCAATTGTTGAAAGGTCACTCAACATGTTTACAGACAGTAGTAAAACTTATCTCAAAATATTGGCACCGCCTGCTTGAGACGCTAGGAACGTGTCTACTTCCGCAAGCTTGAAAGATTTATTTTCAATACGAAGACGAATCATTTTGTTGAACACCTTTGGAGCAAGTATTCTTTGGATTGGATCATTATATTATTTGGCATCTATCTCACTACTTTTTGGGTGGAAAAATTGGAGGAATCAGCTTGTAGGGCCATTTCAGCGGCTGGTCCAAATTTGGAAATTTGGGTCCAAAAAATAGTCAGAAATATTTCGGAGTCATTTTGAGGCATCAAACGAATTTTTTTGGTCTAAATTTTATTATATAGGAAGATTCTAAATTCTACACGTTGATACCTTTCCAATGACCCATACCATTCATCAATCGAGGTCTGTATGTGAAAGTTATGTCTCCTGCAAGTTCACCTACCATATTGAACACCATGGTGCGAGTGAATGCCACATTAGCCTCCATTACTTAGACATGTGGGGCTAGCCACGTAGTGGATTTTCTAAGAAAATTATAGAATTTCCAAAACCTTATCACAATTGAAGGTTGAGGAAGTAAAAAACCTATTCCTATATGGCTATCAAGCTATGTTAAATACTAGGCCACTAAGAGGAGAAGGGGTTCCATTTGTTTGCATTGCATCTTATTCCATAGCTGAGAAAAACATATGAGAGTGGTATTTTGTGAGCATAAAAAAGGAGGAGAGATTATGTAGCAGCCATACATGCCACAGGTCAAAGGAAACTCCACAAGGAGTGCCTCTTTCTTTGTACTTACATCATTTCTTTACCAGAGAAAAGAGAGTAGAGTAGTCTCACCTTCTAGCTAGGTTTTCTCTCATAGTGGGTTTCCCAGGTCATATCTTGTGTTTATTTGTGGATGGTGTGTATGTGTTTTATTGTTCTCTATTTTTTTCTGTGTTTTATCTATTTTATCAGTAACTAAATATTCTGGAGATCTAAAGGAAATTAACCTTAATAGCAAAGATTTCAGTATTTTATTAGATCTATTGTGACGAACTGTTCCATTGGAATATCCATTGCAGTTTACATATCAAAGAAACACTGGATTCTTTCATTTTGTTGTGAGCTAAATCATTATTGTCCTGCAATCGAACATTTGAGCACACCAGGATAAGAGTTCCTTGCAGTTGAAAACATTAGGTACACAACCAACATTGACAAACCCTATGGTCTAGAGTTTGTTTGTTTTCTTTTCTTCCACACTCTTGTTCAAGAACCACTCGTAGGACATAGACCAATGGAAATTCTTGATATTTTTGGCTAGTGAATTGACAATATCACTGCAAAATGGCTTGGTTCTTCTTCTATTTGACATATGACTATTTGTTAAACCAACCTAGAATAGGTGGAGATTAGAAATAATAGATTATCGAGGCCCATTTTCTTTAAAGCTAACTGCATGGCGCATATATACTAGGATGTCCATTCCACACATATGAACTATTTTTTGAAGATGCATAATCATAATTAGAAACCATTAAGTAGTCCATAGAATAGAGGGACATTTGCTTTGCATTATTCATGATCGCCACACTTTCTTTGTAAGTGAGTGCAAATCAACTTATCATAAAAGCTTTGGTTTTAGTGAAAATTACATCGGTTGTCAGAATTGGTGTTGGAAAAGTATTGGATGTGCATAGGACATCAATTTCGAAACATATGCATGTGCCATATGTGGAGATAAGATAGTAGCAAAATAATCAATGCAAGGTGGAAAATTGCTATGTAAAGAGGAATTTGATAGTGAGTTTTTTGGGATGTGGTTACATCTTGAATCAATACATGGTGTGGATGGCGGATGTCTACAGCTTCAAAACCAGTTATCAATTTAAATTCATTGTCACCTGATAGTTTCTACGAAGTTAATGTCCATGTCATATCCTTTAATTTTAGCAACCAAGTTTGTCTATCGAACCTTTGTAAACTGTATTTGTTATACATGTGTTTCTTTACATGCACTTTGATATACGTGAACGTTATGAATAGTACATTATGAAGGTCAAATTGCTTAAAAGGCCAAGTGCATAGGGCATATTTACTAACATGCCCTTTTCACACTTGACTTAGTTATTGGTATGCGAAATGATTAATAGAACGCATTCGACAACTCATAGAAATCCACAACATTTATGTTGCACAATTGCTTAGTAGCCTCTGTTTTTTCACAAATCTGACCAAATATACCTTCCATAAATGACTTGGTTATCGTGCAAGTTAGGTTGCTTGTTAGAATCCATGGTGCCAAAGGATTGCAAATGCGAAAGTGCAGAATCCTCAGACTAGGTGAGACACTCTTTACTTCTAACTGTGATGCTTCTACAAATTCTATATGAAATTCTTTTGGCAATGGACTGTGTTTCAAAAGTTTTGTTATTAAAAACCATTTTCAATGTAGTGATTATCGACGATTTCTATAGTCCTTTGCCTTAGTTGTATACGCAGTGCTTGGCTAGCCATGTGTTCTACAAGTGTGCATTCCATCGGTGATATTCATAGTTTCAATACCAATTATCAATCTAGATTGTTCATCATTTAACAGTTTGGACAAAGTAGATGTCCATGTCATATTCTTGAAATTTGGTAAGATATTTTGCATATGGACATTATTCAAATTGTGCCTGAAGCAACATTGTTGCTGGAAGATGTGGTAAATACCCTATGTGGGAAAAATTGGTGTTTTATTTTCTTATCTACTATACTTGTGTTTTTTTCAATGGACTTTACGATACATGAAATGTATGAATATTACATTATGAAAGTACAATTGCTTTATGCCAAACTATAACATGAGTATTTACTAACATTTTATTTCAATGCCTGAATTAGATATAGAATACGAGGAATGCCAAATAGAAATGGTTAACCAGGCAATAGGAAAGCTCAACATTCACTTGCTGCTGCTCCTGAATAGCCTTTTTTTTGCCACAAATCCAAGCAAATTAACCTACAATAAATCACACCCTTATTATGCAAATTAGGTGCATTGTGAGAAAGACGTGCACACAACGATTGCAAATGCAAAGTGCGTCGACCAAAAATCTCTTCTTTTTTTACATAGTTTAACTTTGTTGCGAGCGATCATTTTTTTTCTTTGTCTTCTGATTGGTCCTTCAAAACAAGATCTTATTGCAGTGTTGGCAGCGAAAACTTAAAAAGAAATTTAATTATGCAGTTCTAACATATGGTTGGAATGAGTGCATGTATGGTTGCATGTACAAGTATTTAATAAGCAATTTAATTATGTAGTTGTAGAGGATGGTTGGAATGGGTGTATGTACATGTGCGGAATGGGTGCATGTACAGGTGCAGAACGAATCTCGAAGTTCCAATGTGTCAGTCCCAAATGGGTGTATTTTATTTACTAAGTGTTCAGTGCGCTGAAGATTTATAATTAACTTTTATTAAATTAATAAATACTTATTAATCTTTTAATTATTTGTGTAGGACTATATTAAAAAATTAAAAATTAAAATCATTTTTACACCAACTAACAGACATCATTATCAAATACTGTGTTATAAACTTTAACCATGGTTTCTATCATTTATGCCCATTTCAATCACCTACAAAAATAACTACATCGTTTTTTATGTATTTTATTTACTAAGTGTTTGCTATGCGGGGATATACCTGTGCAGAGTTGTGAAAGTTATATTTGTGCGGACTATATGTATGTGTTGAAGATATATAATTATCTTTTATTAAATTAATAAATAATTTTATTTTTAATATAAGTATATACATAAAAATCATTTTGTTAACAATATGCATATGCATAACAATATTATATTATCGATAACATTGATAACTATTAGACTAAGTGTTCTATGTGTGGGGATATACATGTGTGGAGGTGTAGAAACTATGTGTGTGCGGACTATATGTTTGTGTTGAAGATGTATAATTAACTTTTTCGGCAAGGACTACTAATTAAATTTTATTAAATTAATAAATAATTATTAATCTTTTAATTATTTGTATAGGACTATATTAAAAAATTCTAAAAATTATTTTTACACCAACTAACATACATCATTATAAAATACTATATTATAAAATTTATCCATAGTTTCTATCATTTATGCCCATTTCAATCACTTAGAAAAATAACTACATCATTTTTTATGTATTTTATTTACTAAGCGTTCGTTGTGCAGGGATATACCTGTACATATATGCAGAAGCTATATTGTGCGGACTATATGTCTGTGATGAAGATGTGTACTTAACTTTTATCAAAATTAATAATTAAATTTTATTAAATTAATAAATAATTATTAATCTTTTGATTATTTATATAGGACTATATTAAAAAAAAATTAAAGATTTGTGCGGACTCTATGTATGTGTTGAAGATGTATCTGTCGGGAAGATAAACATGTTTAACAATATATTTTAATTTAAGCATATGAATAAAAACATTTGGTTTACTTTATATATTTATTTTTAATATATGTATATAAGTAAAAACATTTTGTTAAGCATACGCTAGTGTTGATGTGCAGAAGATATAGGTAGGCAAAATGTGAATACATGGTCACAACAAGGGGCTTCTCACAACCTCAAAAATGGCTAAGTAAAAAGGCTTTTGACTAAGGAATTCTAAATAAATATTGGGTTCACAGAATAATTTGACACAAGATTTTCATTTAGGATTTTACATTGCACAGTAACAGGTACATGATTTATGATGACAAGAAAGATTCCTTTCTTTCAAAAATATCCAAATTAGATGCTTTTTCAATTGCAATTTGCCATGTTTCACGTGGGGTTTTAAAATGCCCATATCTTTACAACGTGCATATTCATATGTCCAACACTAGTGCAATCTGTACAGATGACTCAAGCACTTGCAAGAGTCCAGTCTATTTGCAGCTTCTCTGCTCACAATGTGCATATGCACACCCACACAATTTTAGATTGTGTACATCCATATATTCATCCCTCCCACATTTCGTAGATGTGTATCCCCACAAAGAGGACATTTATTCTATTTTTTAAGAACTGTGCAGAAAAATAAAAAAAGCCATTGCACTGCAATCCCGCACTCTTGCACTTCTGCACTCCTAATACTTCAGAGACTTGCAAAATGAAATATATTTACAATTCACTAACCTCGGTGGAAGTTGCATTTTAATCTATTACATGTATATGTACATTTAGGATTCATCGTAATGCCGACCAAGAGAAGTTATTATAGTTGTTGGTTATTTTTCAGTTATATTCGATTGGTCATTGCATACAAATTACTGGAGTCGTGCATAGAAATATAAATCATCTGTTTTGAGATCCTGGGAGGGACACCGTGCTAACTTTTTTTCTTTGCAATGAGATGAAACAAATATCCTAGAAAAGCAATCGACTATGGTACTTATCTTATTACAAGTTCAAAAGTTTACAATGCATTGGAAAAGTAGAAGAAAACGGTTGGTCAAAGCCCATGGAAAAAAGCATTTAGAAACATAAATTTTGTCTTGAGAAAGAACATGGGACAATGTTATTGAAGACTTGTATATTTTTTTCAAATTTGCAATCATTGAATTCAAGCGGAAAACTTGTGGACAATTTCTGCCATATATAGATTTTAGTCATAACGTCTACAATTCATTAAGTTTCATGTTTGCTATTTAAATTCCATATGAGTATGGACATATGAGAAACAAACAACCTGTCCTTCAGAATCTTGTGCAGCCAGCAGTAGACAATGTACTGCAGAATAAGGCAAATATCTGGTTTAATGCAGCAATAAAAAAATGTGTTTTTTATTGAAGTTTGAATGCATTTGATTCTATATACGCCAATTAGAGCATTATTTTTAGTGTTTGTTTATCATACATTTATCATAGACACCATAGAAATAGAAATAATATTCAGTCAGGTCAAGTTACTTAAATCAATGGAAACTACATCAATCATTCCATGCTAGGCTATAATCAATAAGCACGCATCAAAATGCCTAAGTTGATTTTTATGAAAAACCTCTATTACATGTTTTATTCTTACTTGCACTAGATGAAAATTTCAAAAACTCTATTCAAACAAGCAGGGAAATATATAGATGCATATCAATATCTAAAAGTAGAACATATGTAGTTGTGATTTCTTGTCCAACGATAGTGTGAAATTGTTTTTAGCAACAATTTTTGGCACTGTCAGTATAGATGCATATGGCATTGACAAAGAACATCAAATTCGCTAAAGATATCGAGGTTGCCTTACAAATTCCATAGCAACAACAATCCTAAAAGCATCGAATAGAAAAAGTTGTTACAATTGCAATCTAGCTCTAGTAACAATATATCAATGTTGCAATGTAATATGACCAATAACATGTAAATATCTACTCCAATGTCCATAAAATTTTGTCATAATTGAATTACAAAAAATGCAATAGAACGACCCTGCAATGCTAAGAGTGTATGGTAAACACATTCAACTCAATTCATATGCTATTGTTAGTATTCAACAACTACACAGACAATATGTATATACAATGTATATGTTATTACACACCAACATTTTCATCAATATAAAAAATAATAACTAGATTATAGTTATAGTATATGTACAAAGAAATTGAAAAGCAATAGACATAACTTATTGCACATGCATGATGACACTGTCCTCATTCAATCTCTATCCCACATGTAGCACAATGATTTCTTCATTTAATGTAAATTTACCATGTACTTGAAAATCACACAACATATAAATTGTTTTGGGTTTCTTTTGCAAATATATGTCATATTGCATTTATGTCAGGACAGAAAGTAGTTCCTGCAGTATAGGTTCCCTAGCAGTGCATTGCACATTATTGTTGTCGATTGTACATATAACAACACCCGGGAAATGTTTATATACAAAGGGGCATCTGTGATTACATCTTACATAGTCAAACATTGCATTTTTTATCAAAGCAGATGTGCCACCAGGAGAGTTGCAAATTGCACAAACAGGTCCAAATGGAGTTGAATATGCATTTGTCGCTATCATTGTACCCTTGACTTGTTTATACAATACAAATCTTAATAATTTAGGTTATGTGTGTGTGCGTGTGTGTGTTTTCAAATAGTCGTGTACACAAGATTTGTAGATAGAGTTGTCAATCTATACTTATAATGTTTGTCTACCCAATTATTTTTTTCAGATCTTTGACTGCTTCTGTGTGAGTTTTGTTATAAATGTTGACTATGTTCTATGTAACACATTTTATTTTACATCTATCCTCTTGGTTATATTTTTAAATAGAAAAATGAGAAATTTCCATGTTTGCAATTGTTGTTCCAGTGAAGCGAAGAAATGTCCATATTGTCTCGAACAACTACAAATGATACATAAAAGATTGTAGTTGTCATATAGATTCACCTAAGATATATCAACATATAAACAACAAACAATTGACAATTTGGAAAATTATATTCTTGCTTTGTCATCCTCCATGTTTCCATCTTTTATATGAAAATTGTACTACAATACAACTTTCCTAGCGAGGGTGACGACAACTCCAATAGTGTTGATTGGATACATGTATGCATTACTTGCAAATTGTTTGATCGTTGTGTATGATATGAAATTGTATTTTTTACAGGTTGGAGACACTGTCTCGAGGACACTTGATTCACGTATCGATATAAAACGATCACAATCACCACAATCATAGCCACCTTTTGGTAGAATTTTGAAATTTGTAATAGATATTCCAACTTCGGGAACAATATTTTGCTCATGTCTTTTAATTAGGTGTGCAGGAACAGTCAATGTAACTATCATCATGCCATTTTAATTTATCATGTCAAAATGCAAGATTTTTTGTGATCTATTCGCTTTATCCAAATATGTGTTGTAGAGAACCATCACATATCCAACGAATACTTCCCCAGTTCTATGACTATTCAAGTCCTCTATTGAGACAATATTCGAAGTTGCAAAGCTGCATCATGGAATAACAATCGCAAAAAATAAATAATATGAAAAACAATTTCAATGTGTTTCTTGTTTAACTACAAAATGTACATTTCTATATACATACATTTCCAATTGGTCCTGCTATGGATGGATAGTTTCTTCAAATGTGCTAGTCACACTTAACTCCCCAACATTGATGCTTCAATTACAGGTAACCTATTTCGCTTGAACTGAATATAGCAATTTGCAAATTGCATAAGCACTTGACACTATTAGCACGTCATGCTATCACAACGTACAAACAAAAAATAGCTTATAGAAATTTACCTATGGCTATGTTGTTGGGAGTATGTTTGTGATGCACCAGTACTAATACTTCCTTGGCTTGTCCAACTTCTCTTGATCGCAACAACGAATATGTGAACATGAAACACATATAATATATTCTATACTATATTTAAATTGACATATGGACGTCTTTTTTTTTGTACAACAGATCTACATCGACTATGCAACACACAAAAGAACATTTCACACAATACAACCCATAGCATTGCAAAATTGTTAATGACATGTACAAGATTAAACTGCTAAATGCCTACAAATGAAAAATATTTTCCAAGTGTAACAGAGTCTGATATGAACATTGACACATAACATTGTCCACTACAACAAACTTGTACGTTTTTGCTAGAAGATCTATATGCATTTACACAACACTTCGAGCCAAATATCTCAATTGAAATGCAATAGCAATTAGCAATCAGTTCCACAATGATTGCATGATCCTATGGAACTCTAAAAGCAATAGAACATGGAGGAATGCATTTAGTTGGTTGAGAAGCACACATAGTGAGCATAGCAAGATCTTAACAACCAATACAAGATTTAACACTCGAGATCTTCGGTGTTGTTATATGGAAGCAAATTCCTCAAACACCCTAAAATGTGTTGATGTCGAACCTAACATATATAACGAACGCAAAGCATTGTACCCCCGTAGTCTGCTCACCTATATTTCACGTCCCTGTGTTCTTCACATAAGTATATGTCTCATGCAATTGGAACTGCTAACTCTATTTTCAACCATTGTGCAGATAATTTATAGCACTAATCGTCAACCAATTCCTCCCTTGCGCACCTTCACATGTGCAATGGCTTCAGGCTAGGGAATCTGACAACCAGGTAATTTGCACGATGACTAAGTCATTTATGGTAGTTTGGTTTGTGAAAAACAAAGGCTAATTAGAACTTGTGTGAAGTAAATGGTGTGGTTGTCTATCAACTTTCCAATGCTTTCTATTAATCATTCCTCGTATTTCATGACTAACTCACATTGGGAAAGGACATGTCAGTAAATACTCCCTATGCACCTGACATTAAAGCAATACGACCTCCGTAATTTACTATTCATAACTTTCATGTTTATTAAAATGAAATTAAAGAAACAAACCTATAGCAGATAGAAAAAAAAATATCATTCTTGTGTAGATAGCCTATGACGTATTCCAGTAACGTTCTCCCTTCAACAACAATTTAGAGAAGGTCCATGGACAAATTTCCTTGCTAAACTTAAACGATGTGACATGGACGTTAACTTCGAGGAAGTTTCCAGATGACAAGCATTGTAAATTGATGATTGGTATTAAAGTTGTAGACATCACCCATGCAAATGATGCACTTACTCAAGATGTAACCATCTCCCAAAAAACTTGTTGTCAAAATCCTCTTTACCTAGCCATTTATAAGAAAACCTTACAGGCCAACAAATTTGCAGACATCATATTACACAAGAAGTCATGGCCATTGCATAGGACACTGGAAATGATGACACTCTCGCATAGGCGACACAAGGAATAAAAAGTGTTTCACACTATTGAAGCATCAAGCAATCTGATATAGCCATATCACACAGGTATGGCACACCTAGATAGTTATCACCCCACACTGGGAAAAGGTCACCAGGAGTACAACGAATCATTGGCACTGCATACAAAATTAAAGGAACCTAGATCCGAATTGTAATATATCAGTACAGGAACATCAATGCATGGAGCTAGCCTGAAAGCAAGAACATCACCGCAACAATTTATGGTTGTCTTTTGAACTATTTATACCACTTGCTAAGGCCATAGTATTCCCAACCAATTTTCATTTATCCATGAATATAGCTCCTACTAGCTATCAATTGAGCATTTCTACCAACCACCCAACAACTAGGTCTATTTATTCCAGGAATCATAGTTCAACCGCAATGATCCGGATTATTTTGAGAACGACATGAAGAAAAAAAATATAACTAATATATAACAAGGAAATACATAGATATAATGTGAAGAACACATAAATATAGTGAAAACCAACTTCTAATAATGAACAAGAGAGAAAAACATTGTAGAACAAAAACTGGTAGAATGGGGTAGCCTGTCTCTGAAAAGAAAGAGATGTGGGTTATGATTCATTCGCAACAAGATTTACATCACACTCCATTGCATGCTTAAAGGGCCTCCTTCACCTCAATTATATATGAGAGAGTGAGAGGAGAATAATTCCCATGATGCATGTGGAATAAATTGGACTAAGTTTATAAAATTCCATAGGCATGTAAAATGCTAGGACTTCCCAAGCAATCACCCATCCCAGTACTACTCTAGCCTGAGAGCACTTAACTGTGGAGTTCTAATGGGATCTAGTGCATTAATGCTATGGTGTAGGCATGTACATAAGACTAGTAGGAAATCATTACATGTTGTTTGTAATTAACAAATGAAGATGACATTACATTCCCCATCAAAAAGGTGAATATCATGGTTTATCAAAACCATAAACTCAAAATGGTGATTCAGTGGAAAAGGTGGATGGCCACTGAGATCCATCTGGATCATTCCCCCCCNCTGCTAAATATGAAGCTTGGTGCAATGTTTGTCTTGTTGGAAGTTTTCCTGCTTAGCTTGTTGAAGGTTGTCATGAACCTCTTGTTGGAGGGGTTGGATCCATTCAACCAATATAGTTTCATGATCTACCTGAGTGTGGGAGGACTCTATCAATGAAAATGCAACATGAAGAGTATGAAGGGTTCTATTATAACCTTGCTTGAGTGGGCAATGTGGAGGCACCCCTGTAGGTGCAACAAGAACATCTTTGTACTCATCTATAATCTGGTCGATCTTCTTTTGTTGGATAGAAAGGTCTTGGGATGAGGTTGCAGTGTCCTTATATTCACCTTCTGATCGGATTGTGAAGAGGATAAACTTTGCATTATGAGAGATTACTTTGTGGCATTTTTTTGGTAGGAAAATAGTCAGAACTACCTCTGGTATCCTGTAAAGCTGACCCCCTAGAGTAACAATGACACTACAGGTTCGAGACTCATAAACATCATGATGCATCCACATATATGGTTGGCCTAATAGAACATCACAAACTTCTAGTGGGGAAACATCACATAATACGTCATCCTTGAAGGGCTTGATGTCGTAGGACAAGCAACATTGTTGGCTAACATGAAGATCTTGACCCTGGCGAAGCCACCCAATGTTGTATGGTTGTGGGTGTGGTGTTGTTGGAAAATCCAACTGCTTGACAACCTCTACTGATATTATGCTCTTTTGGCTTCTGCTATCAACAATAAAATGCAGTGGGGTCCCCTTCACCCACATCTGTGAATGGAAGAGTCGCTCCCCCTCCTCAGGATCCTCTTCTGGTTGGATTGTTGCAGTTGCGATAGTAGTAGTGGGTTTTTCATCAGTGATCTGTCTCCTTTTACTATTTTTTGAATTAGTGTCCAAGTCGGGATTCAACTCTTTTTCTTTGTTCTTGGCTACCAATGACTGTATTGAGCGACATTCATCAGTGTTGTGTCAAGTGTTGTTGTGGAACTCACACCACTTTCTGGTGTCTTTCTTAGACTTCTCGTTACCCTTCTTTTCCTGCATCTATGACTGGATCTCTTGAGGTTGGCCTTCCTTGCTTTGTCCTTCATTATGTGAGTTAGAGTTTCCTTTTCCATGATTCTCCCATTTACTCTGTTGCTTGAATTTCTGCTTAATTTTGACTGCATATCGATAAGCAACTCCCAATGAGGTGATGTCTAAGAAATGCATCTCTGTTTGGATGCACCTGTGTAGACCACTGCGGTACTTCAAAACCAGGTGCTGCTCGAATTCTTTGATACCCAACTTTGAGCGCAATGTATGAAAGATGTTGGTGTACTCCAATACCGTCTGGTCTCTTTTCTGATGCAGAGTTGTCCATCTCATGTATTGGTCATCATAGTTTCCGACAGGGTAGAACTCCTCCTTTAGGGAATCTACAAAGGCCGCCCAAGTGGGTTCTCTACCAAATCGTGTAGATTCATCTGCGGTGTACCTCTCCTAGTAACCTTCCCACCAAGCTCTGAAATGGGGAAGGGATTTAAGGAGCGCGAAGGTGATCTTTTCACTATCGAAAAAATCTTGGACAAAGTAATAACCTTTTAGCAGATTCAACCATTTTTCTAGAGCATCTGTATCTATCTAGCCTTCAAATAAGGGGATATCAAAATTGACTTGTACTTTGAAGGGTGTCGCACTTGCAAAATGGATTCTTGTCGAAGATGCCTCAGTCGTTGCCATCAGTAGTCTTTGAAGTATCTAAGAAAAGGTGTCCATCATCTCATTCCTTTGTCGCATGAGGGATTCCTCTAGCAATGTCTTGAAATGATCTATTTCTTTGTCATATCTCTTTTATTCCACCATGGGAGGTCGCTTGGGCTAGAGGGAGCAGTTTTCCTCAAGCGAAACTAGCTCGAGACCCAAATCTCTATACCCTGACCTCATCAAGGACCTTCTCTGAGAAATGACAAGGAGCAACCTACTATGATACCACTGATCTAGATTATTTTGAGAACGACATGAAGACAAAAATATAACTGATATATAACAAGGAAATACACAGAGATAATGTGGAGAACACAAAAATATAGTGAAAAACAACTTCTATTAATGAACAAGAGAGAAAAAAATTGTAGAACACAAACTAGTAGAATGGGGTAGCCTGTCTCTGAAAAGAAAGAGATGTGGGCTACGCTTCATTCGCAACAAGTTTTACATCACACTCCATTGCATGCTTAAAGGGCCTCCTTCACCTCAATTATATATGAAAGAGTGAGAGGAGATCAATTCCCATGATGCATGTGGGATAAATTGGACTAAGTTTATAAAATTCCATAGGCATGTAAAACGTTAGGACTTCTCGGGTGGTCACCCATCCCAATACTACTCTATCCTGAGTGCGCTTAACTGTGGAGTTCTAATGGGATTTGGTGCATTAACGCTATGATGTAGGCATGTACATAATACCACTAGGAAATCATTACATTATGTTTGTAATTAACAAATGAAGATGACATTACATTCCCGATCAAAAGGGTGAATATCATTGTTTATTAAAACCACAGGATTAAAATGGTGATTCAGTGGAAAAGGTGGATGGCCATCGAGATCCATCTGGATCATGCAATGTCCCTGCATCCATGGATTCTCCTAGAAATAATGTGATTTACTACATGCAACAATTCATGTAGATCGCTTGCAGTCCCACGGTGTCATTCTCACGTCGACTCTCACTAAGAAGGCAATTACTGGGAAGGGGACCCAACGTACTATCGATGACCAAGCTCCCTAGCCTTGCCAAACAATTGCTTGAACTGTGCTTCAAAGTTCCTATGGTTCACCAACTCTTTTTGTCAACAATTGTTGTGCCTGTTCCCATGGATCAACATCTTTTTTGAACCCAACATATGCATTCTACAAATTGCCCCCTCTATCAATGGTAGTTGTCCTCTTCTTGACAATCAACCAAGTTGATCCAAACAAGAGGATGACATTGGGCCTGTTCATTGGAAAAATTACCCCGTCTGTGCGATTTGCAAGTGCCCCAGTAATTGGGAAAAGTTCTACGTCCAGGACTTAGGTCAGCTGCTACTCGAATTTATGGAATACAGGATTAAGCATGCCCATGCTTCACCGGTCTAGATGAAGCTAAATAAAAGAGATGTCGTCATCCCAGACAAATGTACACAAAATCTAGCTGCTACCTCCAGGATGACCTTGCTCATTCCAAAAGTTGTATAACACCACAACAACAACCCAGACATATGTTTTGCACTTACTCAAGCAATGTGCGGGTATCCAACCTAGCCACATTCACAATGCTCACAATTCAATGTAACATCTTTCTGACCTCCCAACATGACATGAACCAAGCACCACCAAGCCAATAGCGTGCAAAACTTGCTAATTACCGAATGTTAGTGTTAGAAATATGTAATAGAGTGCAATCTCTGGAAAAACAAGCTATCATGCACCAAATGTCAACATTGTCCTCACTTTCTCTTCTTGTTTATCTATAACACTAACTACATCAAGCGATGATCTTAACAGATATAAATAAATAATATCATCTTGTTTCCAAATATTGCTTCCCTTTGACAGATAAGCGTTAAATGATAGGACAAGTACATATTAACAACAATAAATCCATGCTCCAGAGCCATGCAACCATTGTTCAAATGAGAAAACTACATAATATAGTTCTATGAAATGTAACAGTTTTCCTTTGTATATGTCGTTCTTTTCAAATGAAAATAATCCAAACTTTGATTGTGTTTTGTAATCTAGCGTGTCTTTTCTAAATTCAATGGTTATCTATTTTAATGTTATATGTTTATTACTTCGTCAATGCACTACTAACCAATACATTGTCCATTCACATCTGTCAGACAACTGGCACGTCTGTGTAATTACCAAATCGTCTCTAGTGACAATTTATTAACTTTGCCACAAAACATTAAGCATGCACATAACTTGGAGTTGTGCACATCAAATCTGGACAAACACCGGATTTCCTACTCACTACTGATATGATAGGCACAAATGCAATATGCACTTTCGATTATACGCAGTACTATGTAGTATCGATATATATTGTTGCATTTGCATATAAGTTACCAAAAACAAAGGTTGTTGCTTGTCTAATTGTTACAAACATACCTTCTCTTGGGACATTGTTATTCAATTTCTTCTCCTGCATTGCTTGCCACTTCTTGCTCTCCTGCAATTGCTCTATTTCATTTTCATGTGAAAGTAGTGCACCGAATTCAATGAACACACAAATAAACCTTTATGTCAAAATCACATGAAATACACAATATTAACGAGCAACAAATGAATAGTACACAAATGAAATTAGAAAAATGCATCCCTGCAATTATTGGTCCATGTTTATTTCTTTGCCCTATTCTCCTTTTTAACACCGGTGATTGTTTTTATGTAATGCACATCGAACAAGTCAAACAACAATGCAAATCAATCGCGGTTAGATGCAAGCACAATGCAAATTGTCGATGTTTTATTTTATCTGCGACTAAAATATCTATTATATTGGCTACTTACAATGCACCATACAATGTCTTGATCCAACACATAAACAAGAACTTCCTAAATATGTAACAAGAATATGAAAACGTGTTTTTGTTTAGTTTAATTTATGTCATTTAGATGATGCTCAAGCTATGACTATGGCATCCAACAATTGCGAATATGTGTGTGTGTGTGTGTGTGTGTGTGTGTGTGTGTGTGTATTAAAATAACACAAAAAAAACAATCTTGAAACAACATATCTTGTTTTTGTCTCTGTTTATCGTTGATTCATTTTTCATAAATATAGTTTATGAAATAGCTCTTGATCAATTTAATCCACCCTTGAAAAAGAAAAATAACAACCAAGCACTAATTTTTTTTCGCATATATGATGCACATCACGAATATTTCATTCAACCATTTGATCCAACAACACAACTGATAAAAGATGATTGATTTTCTTAAACACCACACCAATGCCAAAACAAGCTTGAATAAAACCAAGCAATTGTACTATGCATAGAGAACACACTATCAAACATGACGCGAGATGTGAAACTATGATAGTCCGGAAAGAGCAGATGTATCAATTCTCCGCACAAGATTTGAGTATAGACCAAGTGCTAAATAGACAATGTACCGACTTTGTGCAACATACACCTATGTGAAAGTGTTGATGACATTGTTCTACCAATGCCATACCATAAATGACATGAATTCTTACAATTCTCACATGTGTACTTGGTTTACATAAGACAATCTATTTTTAATCCATGCACATGTCATCCTCTTGCATTGCTACACTTCCATAACTCTACATTTCCAATACTTTTGCATCTGTGATTGTGACAAGCAATGTTATTTGCAAAATAGGTCATTGATTTATGATGAATTGATTTTCTCTGATTTAGGAGGAAAGTCCACACATCTAGAAGCAACATGAGGAAAATGTGTTGCTTATCTATAAATTGCTTGATGGTATAACCGATATATGTGTAAAACATAGTTTAGCAAACTGACATCCTACTCTTGGTTTTGGGGTAATGCCAGGTCTGCGATTTATTTGTATTGGATAATTTTCTAGTCAAAAGCCTTCTTACTTCGCCACTTTTGATGTTGGACGAAGTTTTTGCAGTAGTATGTGCAAAAATGCACAATAATAAGTGGCATGAATTCTCTGCACAAGCATTGAAAATACACAGTATTGGTTATGCTAGTGATATTCCTCTACCACTACCAAAGTTCCCAAGACATGCCTGCACCAAGTGCTGCCACATGTTCATAGTTATGCTTGGTCTACCTAAGACGATCTATTTTTAAGCCTTGTGCAAACAACCCTTACGGGTCATCCTGTCGTATTACTACATTTCCACACCTCCACATTTCCAATAGTTTTGCATCCTTGATTGTGACTAGTGACATAATTTGAAATACAGGTCACTGATTTATGGTAAATTGATTTGCTCTTATTTAGCAGGAAGCACCACACATATAGAAGCACTGCAAAGTAAATGCGAATGAAAAATTGAATAAACGAAGCAACTATATTATGCATAGAGCACACACTATCAAACATGATGCGATATGCAGAATTGCAGCAATGCGCAAAGAACAGATGTAATTGTTCTCCACACAAGATTTTAATATAGACCAAGTGATAAATATACAAAACACTCCCTCTATGCATCATACATCGATGCATAAGTATTGATGACATCACTCTGGAAATCACCTAAGTGTCTGTGCAACCAACTCCGTGAATATGAAACCATAAGTGACATGAATTCTCAGCGCAAGTCTCGAAAGTCCAGAATCTCTCACAAGGACTGAAAATAGAACAAGCATTCGCCCAATCTATTTTGAATCATCGTCCAGTTCACACAACTATACTTGGTGTACTTAAGACTCTCTATTTTCAAGCCTTATGTGAAGAACTTGCACCAATCATCCTCTTGCTTTTCTACGCTTTTGCAATTCGACATTTCCAATACTTAAGCACCTATCATTGTGACAAGTGACACAATTTGCAAATTAGGTCACTGATTTATGATAAATTCATTTTCTCCACTTTAGGAGGAAAGGAAACAAATCTAGAAGTAGTTCCAAGAAAATGTAATGCGTATTTGTAGACTGCTCGATGTTTTTCAATTATGCCTATTTCTATTCAAAAGGTAGTCGATATATGTCTAAAATATATTTTAGTGGATTGGCATCCTATTCTTGGCTTTGGGGTAATCCCAACTATGCGATGTATTTGTCTTTCGATAATTTTCTAGTCAAAATATTTTTTACTTAGCCACTTTCGGTGTTGGACATAGCTTTTGCAATAGCATGTGCCAAATTACACAATAATAATAGACATGAATTCTCTACACAAGTATTGAAAATACATAACATTGGCCATCCTAGCCATATTCCTATGCCACTGCCAACATATGCAATACATCACTGCATCAAGTGTTTCTATACATTCATAGCTACACTTGGTGCACTTAAGACTATGTATTTTTAAGTCTTGTGTGGAGAACCCACACCAGCCACCCTCCCACATTACTACACTTCCACGCTTTTGCATTTCCAATAGTTCTGCATCGTTGATTATGACAAGTGTCGTAATTTGCAATATAGGTCCTTGATTTATCGTAAATTGATTTTCTCTAATCAGGAGGAAATGACACCCATCTAGAAGCACTGCAAAGAAAATGTGATACTTGTCTATACACTGCTCAATGGTTTTTTATTATTTCTATTGTTATTTAAATGGTAGCCGATAAACGTGTAAAATACATTTTGGTCGCTGCAAATATTGCTATTGACCTTAGGGCAATCACAACTTTGTGATCTATTTATCTTTGAACAATTTGCTAGTTAAAAAACGTTTTTATATGATGCACATCAAGAATATTTCATTCAACCATTTGATCCAGCAATACAACTGATAAGAGAGAACTGATTTGCTTAAACACTACACCAATGCCAATGAAAATATGAATAAAACTAAGTAATTGCACTATGCATAGAGCACACACTATCAAACACGTTGCCAGATGAAGAACTGTAGCAGTATAGAAAGATAAGACACATCAGTTCTCTGCATAATATTTGAATATAGACCAAGTGCTAAATAGACAAAGTATCGACTTTGTGCAACATACACCTATGTGGAAGTGTTGATGACATTTCTCTGCCAATTACATAAGTGTCTATGCAACCAACTATGACAATGTCAGACCATAAGTGGCATGAATTCTCATCACAAGGGTCAAAATTCTACAATCCTCGTGCACCACACACAATTATACTTGGTGTACTTAAGACTGTCTATTTTTAAGCCTTGTGCTGAGAACCTGCACAGGTCACCCTCCCGCACCTTTGCATTTCCAATATTTTTGTATCTGTGATTGTGACAAGTGACGTAATTTTCAAAATAGATCATCGATTTATAATAAATTGATTTTCTCTGATTTAGGAACAAATGTTATGCATCTAGAAGCAGTGCCAAGAAAATGTGTTTTCTATATGTAGATTTCTCGATGGTTTTTTATTATGGCTATTTCTATTCGAAAGGTATCTGATATGTGTAAAAACATTTTAGTGAATTGGAATCTTTCTCTTAGCCTTGTCGTAATCCCAGGGCTGTGAGCTATTTTCCTTTGAACAATATGCTTGTCACGAGCCTTTTTACTTTCCTACTTTTGAGGTTGGATGGAGGTATTTCAATAGCCATATCTCTTCCCTCCACACAACTATGTCTCTCACATAGCACAAAAGCTATAAAGCACTTCCCTTTGCTTGCAAATATGACAAGATCAACCTATGACAAATCGCTAGAATATCGTCCAAATTACATCCCCTATCACAATTTATCATGCAGACACACGTGACAACATGACCATAACTGGCATGAATTCTCCACACAATCATTGAAAATACACAACACTGGTTGTGTTAGCGATACTCATCTTCCACTATCGAGATGCGCAAGACATAGTTACACCGAGTGTTTCCATATGTTCCTAGCAAAATCCTTTGGGAAAACTGTGAAATGCCCCTCTTTTTGAACTATATTTGCCTATACTATAATCAAATCCCCAACAAAAAGAGAACATATAGAACACAATGTAATGCACCAACTTAAAAACAACATTGATCTACAACACATGCAAAATAATGCAATGCTCCCTAACTTTATACTCACACTATCTCCATAGCATCAATCAACTGCAAAACAAGATGAAAACTACAAGTCGACAACATGGAAATACATGGCATGAATTCTTCGCACTAGCATTGAAAATAAACAACATTGGTTGTGTTAACGATACTCATTTTCCATTGTTGATATGCGCAAGACATAGCCGCACTGAGTTCTGCCATATGTTCATAGAAAAATCCTCCGGGCAAACTGCAAAATGATCGTCTTTCTGAACTATATCTTCTTATACTATAGTCAAACCCCCAACAAAAATAGAACATATGGAACGCAGTGCAATGCACCAACCTAGAAACACCATTTCTCTACAACACATGCAAAATAATGCACTGCTCCATAAATTTATACCCACACTATTTCCATAGCATCAATCAATTGCAAAACAAGATGAAAAATACAAGTCGACAACAGGGAAACAAAAAATAACAATCAGCACATAATTTTCCCTGACATATAACATACAATGCAGGGGATTTTTTTACACTCTGACACACATTTCCACAACATCAAAATTATAACTTTTGGAAATTTCCACTTTTGACACTTTCAAATCCAGAACAACTATGTCTCTTTGAACCATAACAAAAGACATAGTAAATAAATACATTAAGCAACCCCCCAAAAAAGAAGTAAACAATACAACCTCAAAACAACACACACACACTCCATGCTGACCTTTGAGTGCCTTTGGATTACACAATCTCTATAATAGTCCTCAACCCATTTGACTTACTTCTGGAAAAACAAGCAACACAACAAAAACAATTGCACTATGCAGAAAGAAAACTCTATCAAACAACAACTAGACAAACTATCAAACAACAACACAACCTCAAAATAAAACACTTTATATTCTTATTCACCTTTGACTGTTTTCATCCTACATAGTCTCTTTTGGAAGCAGGCCAAAGCGGAAAAACAAGGAGATTTTGGGAAAGAAAGCATGCATAAGGAAAGCGAAAGCTAGAAGGAAGAACAACACACACGCATGGAGGGAAGACCTAACGACGTTAGGGTTAGGGTTTTGGTAATGTATTGTAATGGCTGAAGAGCCATAAAACGTATAAATATAGATACTTAGGTATCATAAGGGGTTCTAATTATTGTTGTTGATATAGAGGTTCGGAGTTCAATATACGATAGAGATCAATTGCTATTGTAGAAGTATTATGGTGAGTGATATGTAATATTTTGTTGTATGATCTATTTTGTATAAGCTATTGAGCTAGAGAAGACTAAGGAAGGTAGATCTTGAGGGTTAGATCGTAGGCTAAGGAGCCTGGTGCGATCTAGTCCGCCTTGTATAGATCTTACCCAACTGTGAAGGATTGTAAAGCGCACAACGTTGTAGATGCGAAAATACTATAATAAAAGAGATGAGAGCCAAATCTTTGTGGGCGTAGCCCAGGAGGGGGAGAACCATGGTAACATCTGTGTTATGTGATGGATGCATGCATATATTTATTGTCTTTAGTAGTATTGTTATGCTTAAATGAATGAGTTGTTGTTATATTCCTTGTTTATTTTCAAATGACAGTATATTGTGGTTACAAGTTATAATAATGGCTCAATATACAATTATCTATCTCGCACTTGATCCTAGGCTGTAAACACCTGAGTATTACAACCGCCCATTAAAGTTATCTCGGGTGAGACTACGCAACACATTATGTGTGTTGTGTTGCCTTCTAGTTTACCAGGAGGGTCGATAGTTTTAGAGTCTTTGTTGGAAACCTGGATAGACATGAACCTTGGGTCAATAAACTTAGACAGAATAGAAGAGTAAGTAAGAGATTTAACCAACAAATGGTTCCATTGTCATTGGTAGGAACATGAGAGGATTGAGTAGATGAGATACGTTGAGAAAAGAAAGAATAAAGGAAAAGAAGAAATCAATGAGCCATTAGAAGGGGATGTTGAGACTGTGGAATCCCACAAAAGAAAAGATCAAAAGTTGGCTAAAGACAAAAGAGCTAGAGTTTGCACAGAAAGACAATAGAAACCCTAGAATAACACCCCACAAATATCTGGAGAAATACGTGTTTACTGATTTGCATGAAGTCTTTTTATGTGATTTCCCACACTTATTGTAGAAGTGTTGAAGGATAACCATGCAACGAACCGGATTTGACAGTTATATTGGACCCCAATACAGATCGAATAGTTACAGCAGGTGAACAACAAATTCACCCACACAGTAGACTTTTGGATTGACAATATTGTGGCAGGTTTTATAATAGAGTTTGCAGTCAATACAACAAATTCGTACAACGCAGCGGAGCAAGAGTTTCTACGTGGACCTCGAGGAAGGTAAATTCGATCACTGTATACTTCTATTAAGATACTTCTATATAACAAAGGCGTACTGAAAATGTAATCAGACAACTAAACTTCCCTACGTGCATGGGGGAAGGGGGGAAGCATTAACAGGAAGAGGAGAGATGGAATGAGGAAAGGATAAGGGCAAGAAGGAGGAACCCTTAGACCCAATCATGATGGATGACGACCAGATCCGGTGGATCTTGGAGACAACTGGAAAGATGCATAGCAGAGTACCCTACCAATATAAGGTGAATACCAAGAAGATAGTCATAGTCGCGAGGGAAGGCTTGGCAAGTGATGAGGAAGAGGTAGAGGATCTCCAGGTTGTGGAACAGATTGAAAAAATTATGCATGCAACATATGACAGGAAGACGAGAGGTCCAAGAACGGGAAGAGAAGGCAGCGATCCTATCCATATTAATGTCAGTGTGGAACCCATAAACCCATGTGCGACTAATACACCAAAGAGAACACCACTGTTTAGACAACCAAAGTTCAAAAGCAGTCAGACAGCAGGAAGTACATCTACACAAGGAACAATAGCTAGAGGAGCCAATTCAGGCAACATTAGTCAAGTATCTACATCGCGCAGAGGTATTAGTTCAACATTCAAAATGGCAGGACACGATCCCACCATCAGATTACCAGAATTTCGAGGAGAAGCAACAAAAGACCCTGAGAAACACTTGTTCATTTGTGCAAGGATATGGGAAGCAAAACAGATCACTGATGAAGATACCAAACTTGCGTAGTTAATTATTACGCTAAGAGATCACACACTAGACTAGTACATGATTTTAGACGCAAACAATGCACCTGGGACGGCAAGGACACTGACAGACACTAAGAAGTTATTGATAAATGAGTTCCATAATCCAAGCTCAGAGGATCAATACATGAATGAGATGATCGAAATCCAACAAAAACCAGGAGAATCTATTTGGGAAATTGACCAACGATTCAAGCGTTTAAAAGGATAGTTTAAGTATCTCATGACTGATATGCAACATAGGCACTTGTTCATCAATTCACTACTACCACACTTAAAATACCCATTGTGACAACATAAGTTCCAGACGCAGGCAGAGGCTCTGCAGGCAGCCCTGCAACTAGAAGAAAATCAGTATCAGTAGACAAAACTAGTTATCGAAGAACTGAAGGGGGATTTGAAGAATTTAATGTTCCAACTGAACCAAAATAAGAGTAAGGGAAAACGAGAAGTTGTTTGGTGTACTACATGCATAACATAAGGACACCACAAGAATGGATGTCCAACATTCATGCAGTATATGGCAGTTGGAATGCCAAACTCGTTACCAATAAGAGGACTATGGTGAGAAGTCTGTAAGAAACCAGGCCACGACCCATACCATTTCCCTATGATGCAGAAATATCAAACAGTCCCAAAGAGTTCATACTGCACCTTTTGTAAGTCAGTAGGCCACGACGACAAATATTGTAGAACTATAGAGTTGATGCAAGAAAGGACATCAGAGGCATATCGAGTGCAAGTAGAAATGATGATTGTGCAAGTTGCACCACAGTTTAATCAAGTTCCATCTCCATACAACACTGTGCAACAAAAGTATAATACTGCGCAACAACCATATAATAACGTGCAACCGCATTACAACACAACACAACCTCAGTACAATACCGCGCAGTATAATCAGGCGCCTTAGTATAATGTGTCGAGAGGAGATCGCACAGGCTACAGAGGTGGAGGACGAGCCAGAGGAGGTTTTGGACGGGGTAGAGGACCAGTGGTATGTTACAATTGTCAACAACTAGGACATTATGCAAGAGAATGACTGCTTCCACCAATGACTTGTATGTATTGTCGCGCATCGGACCATGATACAAAGGAATGTCTGACATTATTAGTAAAGATCAGGAAAAGAGGAACCAGAACAACTAGAATGTTCAGTGGATTTCAGCCGAAGCAAGGGATAAGGGACAAAACATCAACATCGTCACTCGTGGAGGAACTAAAACAGGGAATGACGTAGTTCAACAAGAACCGGTACAAAACCAGTGGGTGAAGAAGAACAACGAACCAAGGAAACAGTTCGATGCGCATAACGAGAAGGCAATATTTAAGGAAGTCAGACAAGAATTTCAGAAGGAAGACATGGCGTCGACTTCAATTGTGCAACAAAACAAGGAAGCACCAGAGTACGAGATGCCTCCAGTATTGAATCATACCAACGACATGCAACCCATGGGACAAGTAAGTACAATCAAAGGCTTTTTGCAATCATGTGTAAAGGTATTAAGTGATCCATCATCTGTGAAAATATTGCAAAACATATTAGAAAAATGTAGTATAGAGATAGAAGGAAAACTAGAACCAAAAATACTCAATCACCTACATACAAGAAGAAGAACCAATAGGGAGCTTAGATTGAATGCCAACATCAGAGATTTCAACATGGGAGATATCATACTTGATCTAGGATTTGAAGTTAATGTGTTACCAAAGAAGACATGGCAATGCATGGGAGAGCCCACATTAGGATATTCACCTGTTCAATTGAAACTGGCAAACCAACACAGAGTCCTACCAATTGGTAGACTGAAAGGAGTGACAGTAGACCTAGATGGAGTGCGCACTAAAGCAGATTTTGAAGTCATTGAAATAGTGGACAACACAACACCTTACCCAACGTTGCTTGGTCTGGATTGGGCATTCGACAACCAGGCCATAATCAACTTGAAGACTAGAAAGATGACATTTGAGTCAGGAGAATACAGGTTCATCGTGCCATTAGATCCATCAGAAGGGGAGAGGTTTGTAGAACCTACTTTCCTAGACTTAGAGGAAATCAACCAGTTGTACCGAACAACTGTGCGCGATGAGGATTACGTAAACCCAATTGCAAATGGGATACTCAGATGGCGGAGCATTACTTCATGTGCAAAATATTCAGATACAGGTTTAGAGAATTGACAACAAAGGCTACATGAAGTATCCACAAGAAGATATGTAAGAATAGACTGCATAGTAAGATGGGTCGGCACATAAATTAGGGAACCACCTAGTTTCCACAGAATAAACGATTTGGAAACATTCTTGGCACAACACAAAGACTAAGTCTTGGAAAATTAGACACTATTAGCACTTGATATAGCACTTAAGGCCACACTTGCAAGATGGTGGGGCACACACAAAGAGACGATCACATATTGGTACCAATGTAAGCGGTTACTGCGCATAAGGTTCGACGCAGAACATAAGAGCCACAAGCAACAGAAGTATGAGGGACAAGAGGCACCAATGAAACACTTGGAGAAATGTAGAACACTATGGAAATTGACACCCCCAGAGGAATGGCCTCATCATTTCATACAAACTATAGAGGGCATACCAACGAACTGGTATACAAACTAGGAATTGTGCAAAGGAATTGTGACCTGAATGACATTGCAACATAATTTTACAGTCACTTTCTCATTCGAGCATGAGAACCCCAACATAAATGCCTCTCTTAAACAGATAAGAGGAGTGATATTTGTCAAAGAACCAAAAGTAGAACTTATCACAAAAGAACAACAACGGAACAAACAAACAGTCAAAGAATTGTTGTCATGTTACCATGTGCAAGAGGAAGCACCAGATGAAGACAATATATGTGATATTCAGATAGAAGATGATCCAGGTGGATATCGGTGGTCACCCACCTTCTCCAACTAGCCCAAAACATGTTTCTGGCAATTTTGGTAAGTTACTATTTTTAGCAGTTTTTAACTTCTGGGGCCATTTTGAGGCCCTAAACAATGTTTTTTTGAGAAAAAGGGGAGCAACATGGATTATAGATCAATGTTGCTCACCCAAAAGTTGTATTTCTCGGATAGATATTTCCAACGAGCTATCATGCGCCCCAAACAGAGATCGTATGCCAAAGTTACGCCCTTGGGAAGTTGACGTATCAACTACCCCCATTGGGGCCCGCAAACCTTTTGGCTTTTCATCTTTTGGGGTTAGGGTTTTGGATTTTATTTATGTTAAAAAGGCCCTTAGAGCCTCATTGTAATGATCATCTTCTTGCGAATGCCAGTAGCCATCACATCTCTTCTCAGAGATAAGCTACCACCATTCTAACGAGTCTTTCACTCTATACTTTTACAGTCTCTGTACATTTATTTCATTAATAGAAATCGTGTATTACTGTATATATGTGACTCTTGTTATATTTCCTCTATATCTCTGTTATATTGTTGTCTCTCTTGCAATATCTCTGAATAATTTTGTGTTATATCTCCTATCTCATTTTGTGCCGAAAATAATCCGGATCAATGGTATCATAGGAGGTTGCTCTTGATCGTTTTCAGTGCATGTCCCCGACGAGGTCTGAGTATAGCAAGTTGGGTCTCAAGCTTGTCTCTCTTGAGGAAAATCTCTCTTGCACACGCAAGAAACCCTCAATGGTGGAAGAAAGGAAAAATGATGGAGTAGACGATCCTATTAGTCTGTTTCTTGAGCAAGCTCTCACACGACAGAGGGACGAAATGATGGAGAATTTTTCCCACATCCTTCAACGCTTGCCAATAGCATCAGGCTCATCTTCATCAAGCGGCCACTTTGGAGGCACCTCGCCTTTCAAGGTACAGGTTAATTTTGATATTCCTGTATTTGAAGGTCAAATAGATGCAGATGCCCTAGATAAATGGTTAAATCTACTAGAAGGTTATTTCTCTATTCATAAATTTTCCGACAAGGAAAAGATAACCTTCGCACTCCTTAAGGCTCTCCCCCATGTCAAACATTGGTGGGAAAATTACTAGGAGCAGAGTTCCACAGAGGAGTCTGGAATATATGGGGCCGAGCCCACTTGGGATTTTTTTGTGGATGCGGTAAAGGAACAGTATTACCCTATTGGCAAATATGAGGACCAATACATGAGATGGACCACGTTGCGATAAGAGAGGGGCTCTACACAGATACATCCAAACTGAAATGGATTTTCTGGATATCTCTTCCCTCGGTGCTTCTTATTGATATGCTGTTAAAATCGAGCAGAAATTTAAGCACCAGAAAAAATGGGAGTTCGAGTCTGCAAATCCGCAACAACTAAAGTATGACAAAGACAGCCCTAACAGACAGTCTCCTGAAAACCAGTCCAAGCCACAGGTAAAGAAGGGTCACGAGAAGACAAAGGACACCGAAAAATGGTGCGATTTCCACAAAAGCCCCTGGCACAACACCGATGAATGTCGCTCAAAGCAGTCACTGGTGGCCGAGATCAAAGACAAGGAGTCGAACCCTGATTCAAAATCTGATTCTGAAAATACTGGTAAAAGACAGATCATCGACGCAGACCCCACTGCTATTGTCGCGACTGCAACAATTCAACCAGAAGAACCAACAGATCCAGAAGAGGGGGAGTGCCTTTTTCATTCACAGATGTGGGTGAAGGGGACCCTGCTGCATTTTATTGTTGATAGCGGAAGCCAGAAGAACCTCATCTCGGTAGAGGTCCTCAAATAGTTGGGATTGTCGACAACACCACACCCACAACCATACAGCATCGAGTGGCTTCACCAAGGACGATATATTCGTGTTGGCCAATAGTGTTGATTTTCATATGGAATCCAACCCTTCAAGGATGAGGTATTATGTGATGTTGCCCCACTGGATGTCTGTGATGTTCTCTTGGGCCAGCCATATATGTGGAAACACCATGCTCTCTATGAGTCTCGACCCCGTAGTGTCATTATTACTCTGGGGGGTCA
>ML787968.1:358337-369669 GCA_009831015.1 Picea engelmannii
AAACACAAGTTACAAGACCTTGATTAAACTTTGAAATTTCTAGGTTTAATTCTACAAGTTTTATTTACTTTGAGTTTGATTCTTGATAAGCTATGGGAGTCAATTGAATCATTGAGAGAACTATATGGTTGCAGGAATATTTCTGAATGAAGTAAATGATTGCAACTGAATCTAGCCTCGATGTTTAATATTGACTCCGAGAAATGACTTATTAAGCTAACTATCCATTGAATTCAGTGGAATTAGTTTAGTATAGCTTAGCTCCCTAGTCTTGTATATATTTTGCTGACATCTCACAAGTTTATGAGCTCCTAGATTGACACTTTAATGTTCATCAATTTAAGCAATTAAAATGACGAACATTTTTGGAACTGTTGCCAGAGAGATGCTAAGGGATTAAGCATTGGTAATTTGGTTTTAATTTCTTTCATTTTCTCATTTTTCTACATATGATTTTTTGTTTTACCAATATTCTAGATCCAATGAGATAGTGACGATAAGACGAGAGGTAAGAACCTGCACATTCACTATAGTGAGTACGCTATCTCACCTAATATAAAGTGTGTCGGTACAACATGTCTTCTTTTGGTTTGATTCATGGAAAGCAAGAAGCTAACTTATGTCAAAATACAACTTGGTGACAGTATGGTGTTAATAACATGAGGGTGTTCAAGTACATGATTGCTCTTGAGATTTATGAGATTTTACTTTGAAGTTTATTTGTGTTTGTTTTTGCAAGATTTCATTTATTTCTTTGTTTTTTGTTTTTGTTTTTGGTCTATAAGAACCCCCATACACTAATCCATGTGTAAGACAAGAACCAACAACCAACACGAAGAATCTAAATATGCTCAAGAATTTGCTACTCCAAGAACTTTCTCAAATCTTGGTAGCAATTGAAGACAATTCTACATCTCAGAAAGGGATAGAAGAGAAAAAGTTCAATGAGCCACATCTTCAACAAGCAGATCTAGAAGTCTTCTTTGATTATCCTGTAAATTTGCAGAGGAGCCAAAGAATGATGGACAACATTCAATGGAGAGTAGACATTGGAACCTGAGATTGAAGAATTTCTTGCAAGTTTGTGTCTGGATCCTTTGTGAAAAAGCCAAATCGTCGAAGATCTATAGGGTATGACAAAGGAGAACATGCAAACCAATGTTGATAAACAAGAGAACCAAGGGAGTAGTGACTACATTGAAGTATGGTTCTAGACAACTATCAATCTACATTATTCCTTCATTCTTCAAAATCTCTTGGCACCATATCAATCAAAGCAGATGGTTCCTCATATTTTGGTATTTGTCAAAGCATATTTTTCAAACTTGAATATGAGTATATTTGTAATTTTGTTACACACATGGATCCATTGGAAATATTCTTACACTTGAGGAAATATTTTATTTTCCAAGTAGAGTAGGATAATATAAATGAATAAAATAGTAAAGAGAAAAATAAATCTAACTGTGAAAACCAGGATTTTGGCGCAGTTAGACAAAAGTGCTTGAAAACAAGGTTATTGGCTAGAAAAAATTTCAATAAATTCAGCATACGGTTGTTGGTCTACTTTTCAAATCATTTTGGTTCCATGCTCGTGATGGATGATGTGGGATCCCCTAAGGCCCTCCTTCCAAAAAATCTCATCCCATCCACTTCAACACCTTATCTGGGGTCAAGATTAAAGATATTTTATAGTGTCTTGGAGCTTGTATACATCAATGATAGGTTTCCTCGCTAACAGCAGTGAGAATTCACTAATGTCTCATAACTATCAGATTCTACAGGTGACTCTACTTCAACACCTCTATTTGTACATGTCAGAATGCACTAAGGTACCTTGACAAACATTTTCATCAATGGTGAGTGATCTCGCATTGGTTAATGGCATGGATCAATGGTTGGTAATCCAACTATTTCTTTCGATGCTCAACTTTAGCACAACCATTCTCATGGAAATAATTGTACCACAGATTTAGGTTTTGATGAATACTTTACATTTTAATGGTATTAACAACCACTTGCAGTTTTTTTATATTTTTGCAAATAAAAGGGGCATATTGATTATTGGAATGAGCAGGGAAGTAGTTTCAAAGAAAGAAATTTTGTGCAGATATTTGTTTCAACCTTGCATTTGACTGCCTTTTTATAGAGATGAAGACAACCACCCATGTTTGTTTGTCAACACACCAGTCCATTTTTTCCACGACATTTACATTCTTCCAGCAGTTCATTGAAGATTCAATCCTCTTCATAGTTCAACGTTAGTAGATTTGTTTCAACCATCCAGAGAGTGTATTTAGTAGCATATTTATGGTCTGAGCTCTTTTCAATTGACATTCAATAGATCTCTTTCCATACCATGCATCCAGAGTTCAAAAGAGGTAAATGGGTAAGCAATCTTTATTTATATGTAGTCATATAACTTGAGAGTTCATGCATATTGAACTCTTGAAGCTCTTTCCCTTATTACCTTACTTCCTTATTCCTTTCACATTTCATTTAACCTTGTTTGTCTATATTTTCCACCCACCATTTCATTACATCTTTTCTATTTGGCATTGTTAAACTTTGGAGGAAATCAAGGGTAGGACTTGTTAAAAAAATAGTTCAGAAACTCACTATATCATACTCAGATTTGAGTCTCCAATCAAGTCTCAACAATCAAGCATGAAAACCCAATACTAACTGCACTTAATGAGAAGAAACCCTAAATAATATAGATATGGAACTAAATCAACAACATAATCATATACTAATAGTAGACAAAATACACTTTTGGCACCATAAAAAAAAAATCCGGGGAAAACCCCAAGAAGAATAACACAAAAAAAGAGTGACAAATTAAGGAGATTTCTTTATTAAGCTCTAGAGAAAGATATTGAGATAACAAAAACCATTTACAAAAAGAATATAACAGAACCCAACTCAGAAAATTTGCCTCTTCTACACTTAGAAAACTGTGCCAGAGAATCTAGAAATCCGTGCCAACTCTGTGTCTATGAAACTATATTAAATTTTTGTTGTAATGTTGAACTGTATAGTCTGGACTTCAGCATTATCTTTCTTGAACATCATGCACAATTTTTTGTACCAACAGTAAAGGAAAACACAGATTTTAAACCAACATTTTGCTTTGAAATCAGAGCCACGATTTCAGTGCATACCTCAACTGTACAATCTAGCAAATCTGTACAATACAGACTCCTTTAGTTGTTGTACGGTCATGTTCAATATCAGTTGCAAATGTCTTGGGATGCATGCCCACTTCCTCTCCTGAAATATGTGCCTCCCCTACCTGATGTTCTTCTCCTTTCTCCACGCTCAAACATCTATGGGGATGTGTGACCCTTCACCTCCCACTAGTCTCTCCTCAAAGTGTGTGCCCCCTTCTCCACTAATGTTGTCTTTATGCAATTTTGAAATGCAATTGCCCTAACCTCTGGTCTTCCAATGAGATTGACGGTCAATATTAGATCTTTCCCTCATGAGATCAATGGTCACGACTTAATCATTCATTGAGGTCACTTAAGTCATTAAAGTGGCCCATAACATCATAAAGTCACTTTTACATTAAAAAATTAAAAGACCCAACTTTATAAAATCACTTTATAAAGTCACTAGGAGAAAAAAATTGCTTAGTCACTTCTGTATGTTGAGCGCTACCAATGCAGAAGTACCTCCAAGCCACCAAATTTCAACACTCCCTCTTTTCGAAAGAGGTACTTCTAGTATCACAACCAGAAACTGTCTCCATCTCATAAGCTTCCATAGTTGCTCCCTCTGTACTAGAAGTCTCTTCTCCTTCTGAACAAGAAGCCACTACTCCCAGTTCACTGGAAGCCTTTGTTGCTACCTTTTTTGTACCACAAATCGAAGACATGCTCCTAGGAGACTGCACACTCTTCTGAGAATCCATCTGTGTCGACTCATGCATGTTGAGTCCTTTGAAAGTCTCAGAAGAAGACTGAGTCCCCGATATTAACTCCCTCTTTTGTGCTACCTGCAAACTCTCTGACACAGAATCTGAGTCCAAAAATCCATTGGACCCCAACACAAGTCGACCCAACAACCTGTATAGGCCCTCATACTTGACACCAAGCATTACTGTTGTGTCAGCGATTTCTCCTACATGATATAAAAACACATGTCCAGCATAGAAGACAACTCCAAATCCACTCTCATCCAAAGATGACATTGAGAGAAAATTAATAGTCAACTTTGGAATATATAACACCTCGACAATCTCTAGAAGACCTCCTGAATCTAGTTGGAATCTCACCCTTCCAACCCCCTTTACTGCAAGTTGTGGGCCGACTCCACAATTCACTCTACAATCTGAGTCTATCTCTGTAACAACAAGGAAAACTGACCTCAACCCAGTCATGTGCCGAGAAGCTCCACTGTCCACAAACCAAGACTCAATGTCCTCAAATGTTAGGCACCCACTACCCACAAAACCAATCATGAGAGATAAATAGGAGAGTGAGGGACCCAATATTTCAAAAGGAATGGAACCCAAAAAATTATGGCTAGAAATCGACAAATGTATAAGCTCTATCAAATTACCCAATTGACGTGGTATATTACATGTGAATTCGTTGTTCTTTAGATACAAACACTCTAGTTTATGGAGGAGGCCCAACTCTACTCGAATAGAACCACCGAGTGCATTCGAACAGAGGTCAAGTACTCGCAGCACTTGAAGCTGGTCAAAATCAGGTGGAATTCTTCTAGTCAAATTATTGAGCGAAAGATTCAAGGTGCCCAGTTTATGCAGCAGGCCCAATTCGACTGGAATAGAACCAAACATAAAATTGTCGCTCATGTCAAGTACTTGCAACCCTTTAAGCTTGCCAAACTCTATTGGAATTTTTCCAGTCAAACTATTCAAAGAAAGATTCAAGGCACGCAGTTTATGCAGAAGGCCCAATTCAACTGGAATATAACCATTGATTGAATTTCCCCCTAGGTTCAGTACTCGCATCACTTTAAGCTGGCCAAATTCGGGTGGAATTTTTCGATTTAAACTATTACCAAAAAGATTGAGGGTGCACAGTAAAGACAGATTTCCAAGAGACCGTGAAATGGTACCTTTCAACATTCCTTCGAATCCTGATGCATGAAGGTCAATAGCCACCACTCTGGTCGTGTGTCGCCTGCAGTGAATACCATACCGGGAACATATGTTGTCGGAGTTCTCGACTGTCCAATTGGAGATCTTTCCAGATGGATCCGATGTTATGGAAATTTTGAACGACAGGATAGCATTGAGGTCCCTTTTCTCGTGGGCGTGGGCGTCCATTGATGATAATATGAATTCACGTTGGCCTTTAGAACCAGCATGATATTGAAGCAAAGTTAATCCACCGGGCATGTGGCCTTCCTGATGAGGAGTATGGGAATATGGATTTGCTACAGCTAGAGAAGCTGCCATGCACATAAGCAATAATATCCGAAGAAGATCCATTCCCACCCTTGCACTACAATGTCCTTCAAAGTCTGTGAGTTCTGTGTTCAAGGCACACAATTCTCATATAAAGAGGTCTCGTGTATAATTCGATCACTAGGCGGGTGGGGCATAGAGATGAAAAGAAAGTGTGGAGAAATAATTCAAACGCTTTATCGAAATTTCATCGTACAATAGTCAATGGGAGTGGTGTCCTCTAGAGACGAAGAAAATTTGTCTTTGTGGGTGCGAAAAGGGCGCTCTCGAATGGATTTCTAAGTCAGTCCAGCCATCACGGGTTTCTATAGATTCAAAGAGACATGCAAGCTATAGATTTGATAAAGAAGTTATTTAATTTCAAGGATTTGAGAGTCCATGCATCACACATTTTTAGAGATTGAAAGTGACGTGTAAGCTATGAATTTGATTAAGGAGTTCATTAATTTCATGGATTTCAAAGTCAATCCATCCATCACGGGTTTCCAGAGATTCAAAGAGACGTGCACACTACGCATTTGATAAAGGAGGCACAGAAACACATGTCAGACTCATGCCAAAGTTTTCTCAAGTCATAGCTATGAGCAACAAAAACTGATGAAAAATATGATGACGCAAAGTTGTCAAACTTATACAACCTGGTAATATCATCAGCAATTATAGTTGCAAGAACATGCTTAAGATATTTTAGATCCTTGATTACAACTTGGTGAGGTGAAAACTCTACGGTTTTGCCTTCACCTGAATGAGTGATTTGATATACTGATAGAAGGTTGCAAGAAAGACTTGGAACACATAATACATCATTGAAATGACCATTATCTACTTGAATTGTTCTCGATCCTACAACGCAAAGAGAGCTATCATCACTAACAAATATTTTCTTGGTGTTACATTCATTTAGAGCATAAAATATGTCTTTATCCTTACCCATATGATAAGATGCTCCATAATCAGTAAGCCACTCATCAGAAGAAGAAGTAGAAGTTGTATTGAAGGAGAAACCAGAAGCAAAAAGTGCATGTCCATGAGAAGAAGAAGAAGAAGAAGTAGAATCAATATTGATGTTTTGCTTCTTCAACACCGCTTCTAAAGTTTCCATCTTCTTGAAACATTTGGATTCATCATGACCATCTTTATCACAAAAGTTGCAATGCTTTTCAATCTTCTTATTTTTATATTTTGCTCCTTTGTCACCATTAGGAGTTGAAGCTATCTGAGCGGGTTTGGGACCCTTATGTTGCTTGTTTTTGTAGCGAGGATGTTGCTACTTGGGATACTTTGGTTTATCTTTTTGCTAGGCAACTAAGGCTTCGTTGGAGGTACCTACAATACTGATCACTCCAAGTTGTACAAGCTTATCTTCCTTTCTAATCAAAGCAACACAAAATGACTCAAGAGTGGGTTTTTGATAAGTTTTCCCTAGAGTCTCTCTCATGGCATAAAAGGTAGATACAAACACATAATATGCACTACCTAGCTTAGAACGAATAAAATAGATGCAACGCTCTCGCTCCATTTTTATCTCACATTCTTCACATAAAATTATGAGTGTTTTAAACTTAGATTGATAGTCTCCAAGGCAAGAAAAATCACTTGGAATTAAGGTCAGTACTTGATTTTCAAATTGTTGTGCTTGAATAATATTGAGTTTACCAAACACAGATTCAATCTTGTCCCAAGCTTCTTCGGGGTCATCAATTATTTTAAGGTGGAACCTTAAATCAAGAGATATGGACATTCTCATTAGTCCATGTGCTTCGTCACTCCTATTATCCCATTTGAATTTCTTATCATCATCAGTGGGTGTTTTTTCCTTTCCCAAGGTAATACGGTAAAAGTCTTTACTTCTTAATAAATCTTCCATATGAGATTTCCATTGGAAGTAGTTGGTGCTAGTAAGCAAAAGATTACTAGAAGAAGCCATATTAAGTGACGGCAGCCGCACCCGCAGGCACGCCCTCTCACACAGGACCTTCTTCTCCTCGGCCCGAAGAACGCCAAGGTTCTTCTAATTCCCTATCGGAAATTTTCCTTACCCACAACAACTCTTCAACTAATCTCCCTTAATGATCGGGAAATCAGAATTCGTGAGGTCGCGAATTCGGTGGTCGCGTGTTTCATGCCTCACGATTCCCCAAAATCTGATGTGAGTCAACGCTGACCTTTTCTTTCTCTACCAGAGTTCTCCCTATCAGGAAATCGCTACTCGCGACATCAACAAATAGAATTTTCAAACTCCGAACCTAGATATGCCGATCCTCCGACGCACGTGTGGGTTGACTTTTCCACCTTCTGTGCCTTCTATCGGGATTTTGGGATTCGCGGGATCACGAATCCTGATACCAAAGGTTTCGGGTCTTACCTTTTCTTGATCCCCGATATTGTACCACCTGTCCTCCACTCGCTCTTGTGGCCCCACTACTCTCCCATCGAAATATCGCGTATCGCAATTTCAAGCTGTTCGAGTTTCCTGTCTCCGGAATCCCCGATACTCCGAACTCTGACTCCCTGGAATCTATGGACACGCATCCCCATTGATGGATGGTTCTGATCTTGTCGGGATATCGCGGATCACGATTCCAAGCGGCAAGATTTCTTTGTTCTCGCAAACCCCGATACACGATACTACGTGTAGATCTGACGGTCCTTGTGACTCGGATCGACGGATCTTCCCCTCCTGAGCTTGGAACCCTTTGAACGTTCTCGTCGTAATCTCCTTGCACCCCCGCAAGATCCAACGACCCTCGGAACTTCGCGAAATCTCCTCAGAGGATTTCGACCGTCCGTTCTTCCTTATGGATTTCTACGAAATGAACAAAATACTTCCCCCACGAAGACTTGTTCACCTACGCACAAACTTGCAGTGCCTTCTTGAAACTTCAACCCTACTTCTCTGTGCAATCCTTCCTCGAATTCGAAGGCCTACTCCTCCTGAGCTTTTCCACGACTTCAGTCTTCTGAAAGAAACTCTTTACTCGCCCTCCTTGCGGAAACTCTTCAACCTCAGACTTAGTGTTGAAGTCACTTGACTCTGCGCACACCTACAGCAGCAGTCGTTTAACACTTCACTCAGGTTCATAACCCTGAGTCTTTCCCTTGGCCTGCGCACTCCTTGCATGACACTGTGCCTAGCTGCACCTTCGAAGGAATTGAGAGCAAAAGCTATCTCTAATTGAACCCTTCTGTCAATGCACTCCTTGCGGACAACTTCAACTGCACTCCTTGCAGGAATTTTGTGGCTCAAATAGAGAAACAATTGAAACTCATTCACTCTTCCTCTCAGACTTCAATTCCTCCATGAAATCACATACATAACATATAAAAGTAAATGTATGATAGAAAATAAACATTCATGAGCATAATATCAATACACAGAGAGAGACAACACAAACCGTGAAAATTGAATCAAAGATTTCTTCTATTGATTCAAATGCCTGTACATGGGTGTTCTTCATACAATTCTCTGCTTCTTCTTGCTCTCCTGCTTCAATAATGTTACAATGCACAATGAGGGTGTCTATATCCGTTTCCCTCTTGGACTCTAAAGCTATCAAATCTAAAATTAAATTCCTATCTACCAGCATTAACTAAATTAAATGTCATCTATCTACTAAAGGACGAGAGTTATCGGCTCAAGGTCCATTTACAATATACAAGTGCGCTTCTCTTAAATAACTCATTTAAGATTTGGCGCATCAATTCAAAGTGCTTTCAAAATTTTATGTTGGCTTGTCCAGTTGTCCTCCGCTTTCGCTCTGGCTCGCTTGATGTGATGGTGATGCTCCTGCATCATTAAGTCTGTAGATAATATGAATTTAAAAACTGAAATTGATGTTTTGGATGGAAAGATCTCTATAAGTTAGGCAGTTTAAAAAAAAATGGCACTGAAAACGGACTTCGGATGTGAGAGTTATGCCCTTTTTTAAAAAGGTATAAACGGCAACCAAAGGACCACGTGGTGGTGTAAGTTGTTTTATGAAGTGACCCGCTTTTATAAAGTGAAGTGATGATTAATTTTACAATGAAGTTACTTCATGCAAAATAAATAACTCTAAAATAAAATATTAAAGCTACTTATAATGATTCATTTTTATACTTGAAGTGAATTACACTTTACAATTTTAGCATGAATTTTTTCAAAAAAAAGTAACAAAAGAGAGACTTGAACTCAAGACCTCCTACTTAATAAGACAACTTTTAACCATATGGTCTAGAAAAACATATTGTATTGTTTCGCAAGAGGATTGAGGGCGTTGTTTCTGATGTTGTTGTTTTGGAAGACGACCTTGGAGAGCGTGTTAAAAAACACTCTTTTCACACAAGAAAAAAAAATTCTTTCTCGATGACAACAAGGGTTAGATCTCGGTTAGCTTACCCAGAAGATGCACCTTTTCCTATCTGTTTTTTATTTGTCGAGATCGCACAGGGCACGGGGAAAAGAGCATACACAGATCTAAAAGAGTAGCAACCCGGAAAAAAATAATATAAAACCGCAATAAAACCAAAATAATACTTTAAAAAAATGTGTATTCATGTTTTATACCTTTGGATCTAACTGAAATGGCTATATCTTGGGCAAACAAAGACCTTTTCAAGTGAAACGAAAAGTGTCCCTAATTGAAACGAGTGCTTTGGACGTAATTGAATAGTCCTCTTAGCTCAGAAATGTACGAAAATGAAAGAAAATGGAGATGAGACAACTCAGGTTCGCGATCTCGATCTACAACTAGAGCGAGTCTTCAAACAGACTTTGATACCATGTTTGACAACACATATATTCCAACAGAGGACGAACACCTTCAATAACCACTCACACAACCATATCAAAGATCAACACACCGATGTTTTGACGTGGTAAAACCCTACGAGGAAATATCCACGGCCCTAGTCAACACGACCACTTGGAGAAATTTATTAATGCAAAAAAAAAAATTACAGAGAGATTTTACAAGAGAGTTTCTCACAATCGATCATTGACAAATGATCCTCCATGCTCTTTAAATAGAGATCATGGACCAATTGGGTGTTAAGCCATGGATCAATGACCGTTAAGATTGAGGAGAGTACGAACCGTCAGATCATTCTATGTCGGGAACATATCGTGACCGTCAGATTTCCTAACTACAAATGCATACTAATGCATACTAAAGAAACACACTTTTACCTAACGACACATTAGACCAAGTAGATTTTAACTAACTCCTAAGTGTCTAAATATCTTAACAATTATGTGTCCAACTCATTATATTATTTCTATATAATATCACATTGTATCATTGTTCTTAATATTTGACAAATTAGGGATTTTCATAGACTCATCATGATTTATGGCCTACCTATTTAGTTCTAATTGAGACAATATTTCCTTTTTGAATGCTTGAATATTAAAGATTTACTTTGAGTAATAAAAATAGTTGTGATTGAGGAAATAGTTCCTTGGATTAATTTTTCCAAATTTAATGGAAAGGCTCCTTGGATTATTTTTTTAAAATTTAATGAAATATATTTAATATTTAAAAAAAATAAAAATCAATGTAATGAAGTTCTTGTAATAGAAATTTTCCAAATTTATTGAAATATGTGTTAAATAGACATGCCCATTGCAACACACATGTAGAGTATCCATATCCTATATGTTATCAAAAATTTCAGTACATTTTAAAGATGATGTGAAAATTTGTGGCTTCAGTGCAAGTTTTGAGTCCACTCCCTCATTTCTAGCTTATTGATCAGTTAAGGCCCATGAATTTAAGTACTAGCAAATGATGGATTCCAAAGTGTATCCATTATGCAACTATTTCAACCTTAGCTTTGGATGATGGAGCATGATAGAATTGAACCTCTTTTGGATGGAAAAAGAGGATTTTTACTATAAACTGATGGACT
>ML787968.1:369769-380732 GCA_009831015.1 Picea engelmannii
TGTATATAAATATTTAAAAATTACAATTGATATTACTATATATAAAAAAACAAAAATCTATAACATAACGAAAATATTATACCAAATCTAAAACAAATCTAAAACCTTAGCATTATATGGTATTCACATTTATATGTGTAATATACTTAAATTTTATACCATCTTTTGAAGTGTCCTTGCCCCAACTATGTAAGTGTTTTGAAGTCTCATTGCTCCAAACTATGTGAGTGTAATAGGTTTCAATGTCCTTAGAAAGAGACAAAGAAAAACGGTGAGTAATAGAATTGCTATAAAAAAAAACTATCAAATTATTAAATTTCTTGATGATTTTAGGATTAGAAAATAATTATGAAATAAAATTTAAGAATATATTTTTTTCACAATCATTTGGAGCTTTATTATTCAATTTTAATTAAAGGCAACTTTCCAATACGTTTAGGCTCGAAGCCATTACAACGTACTCATTATGAGATTTATTCATGCCATTATGGGAATTAAACCTGGGTAGGGAGGATAACAACCATTCATCACAACCATCTCCTATCATACAAGGTTGGAACTTGTTCTTAAATATGTTTTAAATTCTTCATTATGCATCTATGATTTGTCATTTTAATTAACATTTTATGATGATGATAGTTAAAATTCACTGAGATAAAATTTGGTTTATTCAACCTTAAAAAAGGCAAATATTTTGAAATTGAGATTTAATATGGGTACCCGTACACAAGACATTCTAAGAAAAAATATTTTTCATTTTCAATGTTCTTAACGTCACAAAGATGAAAAATTCTTTCATCCCACGATGTTTTGGAAATTGTCCAATGCCCTGTTTCACCATGGAGTTCATAAGAGTTTGCTCTTATTTTAGGAATGTTGATTTTATTATTTACACTACTCAAAACAAAGAGATACTTTTGCTCTTCTAAATTAGAGTTAATCACCTCCTTATAGTATCTAAATCTAGATTGTGGTTGATCACCTCCTTATAGTATCTTAATTTTCTTTTATCCTCTAATTTTGTATCACACTACAATTTATTATTAAATTTAGATGTAATAATATTTTTAATATTATCGTTATTTTACATAATGATCTCTTCCTTTATTCTCCAATGATTTAGGCAAGACCTGACATCTTTATGACACTCCTACTAAGTGAGTCGTGGGTGTTTTTGACTGGAGTTTGAAGCAATCTTAGGAAACCTCTTGTCTTCCATGTTGCCTATCTTGTTCTTGTACATTAGGTACCTAGTCATATCCATGCTCTCAATGGGGGAAAGATTTGTTTCTATTAGGAGAATAGGATAGGGTGTGTTTCCTTTAACTTTGAGATTATAAGTTATAAAACACTTTTGGATTTGCTCTATCATTCTCCAGTATTCTCTCAAGATACCGCAACCCCAAACTTCACAACCATACAAGATAATACGAGTGACAAGAGACTCAAATAGGAGTTTCTTCTTATTCCATACCCAAATAATGACTACAAGAACACTTGATTTGTTCAGTGAAAGATTGCAGTATGAGATAATTGAATGTAATTGAAGTTCATGGTGAATGATTGATTAAGTCTTTGTTTCTCTGTGTTTGAGTGATTGCTTATGCCTTTACTTTTCATGCTTTTAAATTCTTCTTTTTAATTTATTCTCATGTGTGATCGGGTGAGTGTGGATTGCTACCAGAAATATCAATAGGTTATGATCATATAATTCCAACAAAACACAAGTTACAAGACCTTGATTAAACTTTGAAATTTATAGGTTTAATTCTACAAGTTTTATTTACTTTGAGTTTGATTCTTGATAAGCTATGGGAGTCAATTGAATCATTGAGAGAACTATATGGTTGCGGGAATATTTCTGAATGAAGTAAAGGACTGCAACTGAATCTAGCCTTGATGTTTAATATTGACTCTGAGAAACGACTTATTAATCTAACTATCCATTGAATTCAATAGAATTAGTTTGGTATAGCTTAGCTGCCTAGTCTTGTATATATTTTGCCGACATCTCACAAGTTTTTGAGCTCATAGATTGATAATTTAATGTTCATCAATTTAAGCAATTAAATTGATCGACATTTTTGGAACTGTTTCCAGAGAGATGCTAAGGGATTAAGCATTGGTAATTTGGTTTTAATTTCTTTCATTTTCTCATTTTTCTACATATGATTTTTTGTTTTACCAATATTCTAGATCCAATGAGATAGTGACGATAAGACGAGAGGTAAGAACCTGCACATTCACTATAGTGAGTATGCTATCTCACCTAATATAAAGTGTGTCGGTACAACGTGTCTTCTTTTGGTTTGATTCATGGAAAGAAAGAAGTCAACTTATGTCAAAATACAACTTGGTGACATCATGGTCTTAATAACATGAGGGTGTTCAAGTACATGATTGCTGTTGAGATTTATGAGATTTTACTTTGAAGTTTGCTTGTGTTTGTTTTTGCAAGATTTCATTTATTTTTTTATTTTTTGGTCTATAAGAACCCCCATACACTAATCCATGTGTAAGAGAAGAATCAACAACCAGCACGAAGAATCTAAAGATGCTCAAGAATTTGCTACTCCAAGAACTTTCTCAAATCTTGGTAGCAATTGAAGACAATTCTACATCTCAGGAAGGGATAGAAGAGAAAAAGTTCCATGAGCCACATCTTCAACAAGCAGATCTAGAAGTATCCTTTGATTATCCTGTAAATTTGCAAAGGAGACCAAAGAATGATGGACAACATTCAATGGAGAGTAGACATTGGAACCTGAGATTGAAGAATTTCTTGCAAGTTTGTGTCTGGATCCTTTGTGAAAAAGCCAAATCATCGAAGATCTATAGGGTATGACAAAGGAGAACATGCAAACCAATGTTGATAAACAAGAGAACCAAGGGAGTAGTGACTACATTGAAGTATGGTTATAGACAACTATCAATATGCATTATTCCTTCATTCTTCAAAATCTCTTGGCACCATATCAATCAAAGCAGATGGTTCCTCATATTTTGGTATTTGTCAAAGCATATTTTTCAAACTTGAATATGAGTATATTTGTAATTTTGTCACACACATGGATCCATTGGAAATATTCTTACACTTGAGGAAATACTTTATTTTCCAAGTAGAGTAGGATAGTATAAATGAATAAAATAGTAAAGAGAAAAATAAATCTAACTTTGAAAACTAGGATTTTGGCGCAGTTAGAAACAAGTGCTTGAAAACCAGGTTATTGGCTAGAAAAATTTTCAATAAATTCAGCGTACAGTTGTTGGTCTACTTTTCAAATCATTTTGGTTCCATGCTCATGATGGATGATGTGGGATCCCCTAAGGCCCTCCTTCCAAAACATCTCATCCCATCCACTTCAACACCTTATCTGGGGTCAAGATTAAAGATATTTTATAGTGTCTTGGAGCTTGTATACATCAATGATAGGTTTCCTCGCTAACAACAGTGAGAATTCACTAATGTCTCAGAACTGCCAGATTCTACAGGTGACTCTACTTCAACACCTCTATTTGTACATGTCAGAATGCACTAAGGTACCTTGACAAACATTTTCATCAATGGTGAGTGATCTTGCGTTGGTTAATGACATGGATCAATGGTTGGTAATCCAACTATTTCTTTTGATGCTCAACTTTAGCACAACGATTCTCATGGAAATAATTGTACCACAGATTTAGGTTTTGATGAATACTTTACAATTTAATGGTATTAACAACAACTTGCAGTTTTTTCATATTTTTGCAAATAAAAGGGGCATATTGATTATTGGAATGAGCAGGGAAGTAGTTTCAAAGAAAGAAATTTTGTGCAGATATTTGTTTCAACCTTGCATTTGACTGCCTTGTTATAGAGATGAAGACAACCACCCATGTTTGTTCATCAACACACCAGTCCATTTTTTCCACGACATTTACATTCTTCCAGCAGTTCATTGAAGATTCAATCCTCTTCATAGTTCAGCGTTAGTAGATTTGTTTCAACCATCCATAGAGTGTATTTAGTAGCATATTTATATTCTGAGCTCTTTTCAGTTGTTATTCAATAGATCTCTTTCCATACCATGCATACAAAGTTCAAAAGAGGTAATTGGGTAAGCAATCTTTATTTATATGTAGTCATATAACTTGAGAATTCCTGCATATTGAACTCTTGAATCTCTTTCCCTTATTACCTTACTTCCTTATTCCTTTCACATTTCATTTAACCTTGTTTGTCTATATTTTCCACCCACCATTTCATTGCATCTTTTCTCTTTGGCATTGTTAAACTTTGGAGGAAATCAAGGGTAGGACTTGTTAAAAAAATAGTTTAGAAACTCACTATATCATACTCAGATTTGAGTCTCCAATTAAGTCTCAACAGTCAAGCATGAAAACCCAATACTAATTGCACTTAATGAGAAGAAACACTAAATAATATAGATATGGAACTAAATCAACAACATAATCATATACTAATAGTAGACAAAATACACTTTTGGCACCATAAAAAAAAATCTGGGCAAAACCCCAAGAAGAATAACACAAAAAAAGAGTGACAAATTAAGGAGATTTCTTTATTAAGCTCTAGAGAAATATACTGAGATAACAAAAACCATTTACAACAAGAATATAACATAACCCAACTCAGAAAATGTGCCTCTTCTACACTTAGAAAACTGTGCCAAAGAATCTACAAATCCGTGCCAAGTCTGTGTCTATGAAACTGTACTAAATTTTTGTTATAATGTTGAACTGTACAGTCTAGACTTCAACATTATCTTTCTTGAACATTGTGCACAATTTTTTGTACCAACAGTAAAGGAAAACAAAGATTATAAACCAACATTTTTCCTTGAAATCACAACCACGATTTCAGTGCATACCTCAGTTGTACAATCTAGAAAATATGTACAATACAGACTCCTTTAGTTGTTGTACGGTCATGTTCAATATCAGTTGCAAATATCTTGGGATGCATGCCCACTTCCTCTCTTGAAATATGTGCCTCCCCTTCCTGATGTTCTTCTCCTTTCTCCACACTCAAACATCTCTTGGGATGTGTGACCCTTCACCTCCCACTACTCTCTCCTCAAAGTATGTGCCCCCTTCTCCACTAATGTTGTCTTTATGCAATTTTGAAATGCAATTGCCCTAACCTTTGGTCTTCCAATGAGATTGACGGTCAAGATTAGATCTTTTCCTCATGAGATCAATGGTCACGACTTAATCATTCGTTGAGGTCACTTAAGTCATTAAAGTGACCCATAACATCATAAAGTCACTTTTACATTAAAAAATTAAAAGACCCAAATTTATAAAATCACTTTATAAAAACATATTATAAGGTCACTAGGAGAAAAAAAATTCTTAGTCACTTCCGTATGTTGAGCGCTGCCAATGCAGAAGTACCTCCAAGCTACCAAATTTCAACACTCCCTCTTTTCGAAAGAGGTACTTCTGGTATCACCACCAGAAACTGTCTCCATCTCATCAGCTTCCATAGTTGCTCCCGTTGTACTAGAAGTATCTTCTCCCTTTGAACAGGAAGCCACTACTCCCACTTCACTGGAAGCCACTACTCCCACTTCACTTGTACCACGAATCGAAGACATGCTCCTAGGAGACTGCACACTCTTCTGAGCATCCATCTGTGTCGACTCATGCACGCTGAGTCCTTTGAAAGTCTCAGAAGAAGACTGAGTTCCCGATATTAACTCTCTCTTCTGTGCTACCTACAAACTCTCTGACACAAAATCTAAGTCCAGAAATCCACTGGACCCCAACACAAGTCGACCCAACAACCTGTACAGGCCCTCATACTTGACACCAAGCATTACTGTTGTGTCAACAGTTGCTCCTACAGGATATAAAAACACATGTCCACCATAGAAGACAACTCCAAATCCACTGTCATCCAAAGATGACACTGAGAGAAAATTAGCAGTCAACTTTGGAATATATAACACCTCGATAACCTCCAGAAGACCTTCTGAATCTAGTTGGAATATCACCCTTCCAACCCCCTTTACTGCAAGTTGTGGGCCGACTCCACAATACACTCTGCAATCTGAGTCTATCTCTGTAACATCAAGGAAAACTGGCCTCAACCCAGTCATGTGCCGAGAATCTCCACTGTCCACTAACCAAGACTCAATGTCCTCGAACGTTAGGCACCCACTACCTACGGGACCAGTCATGAGAGAGAACTCCTTCTCATATCTCTCAGAAAACTCTATAACCTCTGTTGAAGCTGACACCTCTGGTTCTGGTTTCTTCTTCTTCTTGTTCGAACATTGACTAGCATAGTGGCCAGTCTTGTGACATGCAAATCATCTCACCTTGCTCATGTCCTTCTTCTTCACATTTCCCTTTACCATAAGAGCAATGTTCTTGTCATCTGCACCATCCAATTCCTTTTCCTGAGACCCCTCCCAGATCTCCTCTTGCGTAAAATCATCCCACAATCTACTCCAATCAGGGAGCTTATCTCTCCCCACCACACACTTGACGAAAACCTCCCACTCCTTGGTGAATCCTTTGAGGGATATTTGTACCAACTCTGAGTCAGGAATGACTTCTCCAATAGTTTCCAACTCATCATTCACCTGTGCAACCCGCGTGAGGTAGGTGGACACACTCTCTCCTTTGACCATCCTAACACCATGGAGCTTTTCCCGGAGAGCCATTTTCCGGTTCTCATTCTTTTCCTCATACAAAATTTTCAATGCATCCAACATTTCTTTGGTTGTCTTCTTCTTAACCAAGTGTGGAATAAGGTGGTATTTGACCCCGTGCAAGATGATTCTCTAAGTCTTTGCTTCCCTCACCTCATGAACATCAAGAGCTATGGGATCTGAAGCAGGTACACGCACAATGTTGTTCTCAAATCACCACAATTTGTTCTCGTTGAGAACACTGTTGATTCTAACCTTCCACTGTAGGTAGTTGGAGATCCCCTCGAACCTATCTTCAAACCTGATGTTGGACGTCATATTTGTCCACCTGACAAAGAACCTTTTATGCCTTCTTCAAGAAAATACACCAACAAATCACTTGTTGTCCCAAGTCCCAAATGATACCCACTGAACTTCAGAGCACCTACTTTGATACCATGTTAGAACAATATTTCAGAAACTCACTATATCATGCTCATATTTCAGTCTCCAATTAAGTCTCAACAGTCAAGCATGAAAACCCAATACTAATTGCACTTAGTGAGAAAAAACACTAAATAATATAGATCTGGAACTAAATAAACAACAGAATCATATACTAACAGTAGACAAAATACACTTTAGGCACCATAAAAAAATCTGGGCAAAACCCCAAGGATATTAACACGGGAAAAGAGTGACAAATTAAGTATATTTCTTTAATAAGCTCCAAAGAAAGATAGTAAGATAACAACAACCGTTTACAACAAGAATATAACAGAACCCAACTCAGAAAATGTGCCTCTTCTACACTTAGAAAATTATGCCAAGTCTCTGTCTATGAAACTGCATTAAATTTTTGTTATAATGATGAACTGTGCATCCTAGACTTCAACATTATCTTTCTTGAACATTGTGCATGATTTTATGTACCACCAGTAAAGGAAAACAAAGATTTTAAACCAGCATTTTTCCTCAAAATCAGAGCCATGATTTCAGTGCATACCTCAACTATACAATCTAGCAAATCCGTACAGTAAAAACTCCTTAGTTGTTGTACGGTCCTGTTCAATATCAGTTGCAAATGTCTTGGGATGCATGCCCACTTCCTCCCTGAAAGATGTGCCTCCCTTGCCTGTTATTATTCTCCTTTCTCCACGCTCAAAGATCTCTTGGGATGTGTGACCCTTCACCTCCCACTACTCTCTCCTCAAAGTGTGTGCCCCCCTTCTCCATTAATGTTTTCTTTATGCAATTTTGAAATGTAACTTCCCTAACCCTTGGTCTTCCAATGAGATTGACAGTCAAGATTAGATATTTCCCTCATGAGATCAATGGTCATGACTTAATCATTCATTGAGGTCACTTAAGTCATTAAAGTGACCCATAACATCTTAAAGTCATTTTTACATTCAAAAACTAAAAGACCCAAATTTATAAAATCACTTTATAAAAACATATTATAAAGTCACTAGGAGAAAAATTTTGCTTGGTCACTTCCGCATGCTGAGCGCTACCAATGCAGAAGTACCTCCAAGCTACCAAATTTCAACATGACAAACCTTTTTCAATCAAGTTTTGTAGTGTATTTTAGATTCCATAGCTCTGGTTTTCCCTGTCTTGTATACATTATAAGGAACAAGAGAAACTATCATTACTACAATTCAACCTTGTTGGAGTGCAGATCCTTGAGTATTATTCACCCTTGCCTTACTAAAATAAAAGAAAATGAGAAGATAAAAAAATATACAGAAAGAAGATTAGAAAAATGGGAAGAGTTCTAAAAAAAGGAAAGAAGTAATCATATCATACAGGAGTGATCCGGAAAGATCTTTTAAAGACTATGGTTGAGTTTTAAAACATGTGTTCATCAACCATTTAGGAATTTGATGAAAGAGGAATAATTTAAAGATGAAAAATAGAAGCCATAATAACATATACAGATATGGAAATAAGCACAAGAATCAGAAAACCATAATAACAAAAGTTGATAACAGAGTTCGACAATTTCACCTACGTCTTTGGGCCTTTGTCTCAGTGGGTGAGGCTTTCTTATTTCTGTTCAAAGCTTAAAAAATACATCATAAAGGTGCCAAAAGGATTACAAACTGATATGGCTGTGTTCTCCTAGATCTCAAGATCCATCACAATTGACGGCATTGAAATCGGATGAACGAAGCTCCCAGAAATGGCCCGCAAAGTTGCTCTCCTCAATGGATTCCCTGCATAAAAATGGCTTTTGCTTTACATTTATTCAACATTTTCCTGTTTTAAACAAGGATGCCAAGAACCTATGGCTTATATAGGCTTGACATTGGCAACAAACTCCCAACTTCCCCCCAAGATCTGGCCTAAAAAAGGGCTCCAGATCCTCAAAAAATGGCCAAAATCTCCTAATATCAGGATAAAAATCAATTAAAATCATAATATAATGTTTTAAAACCCACTTTTGGTTAAAATAAGGGTGCATCCCCCTCTATCCGAGCTCATGGTCATATGGGAACCCTACATGTGGCCCTAGGCTGGTTGACGCTGGTCCTTAGCCCCTCGATATCAGGCCTTGCTCACGCGGCTTGGCCATATGGCTGCGCCCTTACCTTCAACACAATAGAATGTAGCTTCTACCCCCTGTTCGTAGCCTTTGGTTACATGCCTTGGTTGGCGGGCTAGCCCGACCGACTAGGTGCTAACCCCATATATCCGCGCTAATAGTGGAAAGTCTGGGTCACATGCAATAGTCACATGGAATAATGTTGAACCGTGAGATGGCTGGAGTGGATGGACCACACACCAATACAAAAAGGGAAAGGTCATATGGTAAAGGTCATATGAGAGTTGTGTCAGGGGTTGGGGCTAGGCCCCAACCCTTTTCTTTGCCACCATAAACTCTATTCACATTCAATTAAAACATTTAGCCCATGGTTTACAAAGAACACCGAGGGAAGGCTGGTAGCCTGGCCTTGCCAAGTCACTCCGCCCAGACAGGAGGTCACGGGTTTGACTCCCTTGGAGTCACAAACCATTTTACCACTGCAACCAATGGAGGGGTGCCATGTGGCAGCCCAAGATTGGGCCACGTGGCACCATGCTATTCACTCAAAATATGCCACGTGTCAAACTAGGATTTGTCCACATGTCAAAAACATCTCCCAGTCATCATACCACTCATCTGCCACATCACCCGTACGATCGTACAACCTGTACAGTTAGCTGCCATGTCAACACTGTACTGACTGTACAATCATAAAAAAAATTGTTTGTTTGGAAAAACGAACATACCACGATATCTTTCACATACAGTGTTCATTTGAGCCTGCTCAAGTTGCATTGGGTTCGTAACAGCAAGGCCTATGCACATGTCTGTTTTGAAGTGATTCCAAGCACTTTGATTTTTAGGCCTTCTTGGACCCATTCTAGCTCCTGGATCCATTATGGATCACACCTCCCCACTAAGACCTTTTGGTCCTCCAAAAGGTTACAAAATTGAACTTATTGATTACATACTCATAAGGAAAAAACAAAACACTATGTTGTACAAAATGATGTTATAACAGGTCATCATTACAACATGTGTGATTACATTAATGGAAGCAAAATACAATGAAGATGTCACATCCAATTCTCGCAAAACCAAGTGAATGGTTTCTTTTCTTCATGTTGTTCCTCTTGCTTCATTGGTACTGCCTCTTCCTTTGTGAGTACATGCACAATCGTTTTTTCCTTCTTTGGACGAAGCTCTGGATTAAGCTTCCAACATTTAGCCTTTTGATGTCCACCCTTGTTGCAATAAGTGCAATGGTTTTTCGACATCCAAACTTGTTTTCCCTTCTCTTTATTTTGTTGTAGAGTTGAGTCTTTATGTCGTGTCTCCTTCCTGATCGACATAAATTTCATGTACAAATATTGTCTCTTCCAAAACTTGGCCACACAATGCTTGGGTGAATGACAAAAAGTACAAGGATACATATTCCACAAGTTTTGGATTACATGATTATGCTTTTTATAATACTGTCACATACCCACTACCTAAATCGTATTTTTCTGGTTTTCTGCCGAATCAGAAGCCCTAAACATCCATGGAGGACCAGCGTAAGCTGGCTCTTTCTCTCTCCCCGACAGGGCTAGCGATCGGCCAATGGGGACGAATCCCTACAGGGTTAGCAAATGGCTAATAGGAACAATTCTCAACAGGGCTAAAGAAAAGAGAATGAGAAACGGCCCCGTTGCGCGGTTAAGTGGAATACAGGTGGCACAAAGGAAAACGTGAAACGGTAGTCGACATGACAGGATGGGGCCCCACTTCACACGCCTCACTATTCCGG
>ML787968.1:380781-426968 GCA_009831015.1 Picea engelmannii
TCATGATGAATTGATTTCGACCGTTCGAGAGTTGCGCGTCCAATTCCGGACCCCCCCCATTAAAGGTAGAATGTCAAGGGGGCTCTGGAATGCATCCTCGACTGTAGATCGGGGCGGGTGGACTCTGGCCATCGAGATCTGCTTGCTACTTACCCTAATGCGCATTCGCGCCCCAACATAAAACTGACATCTCTTCCTCACATCAGACAGTCGTTACGGACCCTGAGACTTCTCGAAGGAATCTCGTCCGTTCATCGGGACTTAGCCACATGTTATTGTCTCGACAATATGGGTCGGGATTTTTCAAGGCAAGATCCCGAGTTTTTGTCAGCGGAACGCCCGAATCCCCGATCCCCGATTTCCCGAAATGGGTAATCTCTCAACACGTCACCTCCTTAAATCGGACGGTCCACAACTGCTCCGGGGTTTCCACCATGGAAAGTCCCGATCCCTTGTCACCAGGACTCCCGATCTCGCGATTCTCGATTTCCCGAAATGGGATATCTCACGACGCGTGGCCTCCGTCAATCAGACGACTCAGATCTATCCTGGGGTTTCCACAATGGAAAGTCCCGATCTCTTGTCAACAGGAATCCCGATCTTGCGATTCCCGATTTCCCGAAATGGGAGATCTCACGACGCGTGGCCTCCGTCAATCGGACGGCTCAGATCTATCCCGGGGTTTCCACAATGGAAAGTCCTGATCTCTTGTCAACAGGAATCCTGATTCCGCGATTCCCGATTTCCTGAAATGGGAGATCTTATGACATGTGGTCTTCGTCAATCAGACGGCTTAGATCTATTCCAGGGTTTTTCTCCCCTATACACTGGGGTCTTAACCCTCGGGTAACTCCTGACAGATCCAACGGCTGTCAGGTTTTTCAGCCGAGATCCGACGGCTCATACATATTCCTAACTTGCGGGCTCTCCCATGACTTCCTGAACGTGGAAAGATCCACGGTCCGGATACTCTCATTAAACTCTTCGCTACCCACGAAGACACAGGAAAACAAAGTGGTAAGGCATTTAATGCCCTACTTTCTCCTACTAATCTAGCGGTCGTGGGTGATCACAGATTCCTCGACGAAATCTCGTCCGTCATTTAATACCTATCCGAGTTAATGCACTTAACACTCCAGCTTCCTCTTACCAAATCTAACGGTCATGAGTGACCACAAATCTCTCGACGGAATCTCATCCGTCGATTCGATACTCCATCCTTATGCTGCCATCTCGGGTTTTCAAGAGGATCGTTTCTCCTCATGTAGGGTTACTAAGGCCTTACGCCTTCACATTCACTTTCCTAGTTCTTGATGGGCTTCTCAAGGAGGGTGTTTCTATGGGGAGATTCACTCAGGGTACTATCTGAGGCAGATAAGGGTATCGTCCACCCGAGAACCAGACATGAAGTCTGAATTAGATCAGTACGCATATAAATAACGATTCATGAGGACATAAGCCATACATAGTCTTTCCATACAAATATACAACTACTAGTACTGATCAAAATACCATACAAACATTCTTATAATGAAATCACTCACAGTTTCACAGCTTATGAGCATAATTATCAGAATACATATATTTCAAGATGCCAAAGGCAAAACACTTATCAGAAATAACAACAGAGGTTGAGCAACTGCTGAGAGGGGTGCTCGTTTCCACCCAACCGTAGGCTTAGCGACTCCCAACGGATTTACCACTAGCCACCCCCGAGCCGAGACCACGATGTTGTGAGACTGTGTCTCTGTCTGCCAGTGACCAGGAGCGAAGGTTACTCTCCTTCCTCTCTGCTATCACTTACTCTGCGTATTTCCAGAGTTCTCCCCTCGCATCTACCCCCAATCGCTTCCACCCCATGCCTTATCCTCTTGCGAGGTTGCGTGTGGCGCGATTTCCCTCGCGTTGGTCAGTCATGATGGCTCTACGGATAGGCGGTTCACCTCCCCATCCCTCATTAATTCATGAGGATCCATCAACCTGCCAGCCTGCAAGACATTTAATTCGGGGCCAGCGAGCCGCTTTTGGTTCTCCAGGCCAGTGGAGTCCAAATACGGTATTAATTCTCGGTGGAAGTTAACGCCACCTTTCCAGGTGCCTTCCACTGCCATCGTGGTCTCTTTTTATGCACATCCCCTCTCAGCAGTCCTGCAATAAAATTCATAATGTTATTCACATTCATTGACCTTTTCCTCAAGGTCCATTTACATCACATATTCACATTTATGAGTTTTCCATAGTTCTTGGCCAGTCCAGTTATTTTTACAAACTGGGGGAAACAGGGTGTTACAAATACAAAAAAATATGGAGCAACCATGACCATTATACCTTTCTTGCTTATCTTCACTTTTCTTTGGAGATGACCTGCATTCACTATCACCATCATGGAGTGATACACCATCACATTTCGTGAATTGTTCCCACAATGACTTAAGCTGGTCATTTGAAGCATCACTTGCTTCCAATGTTTTGGAGCATTCTCCAATCTCCTCTTCAACATATCCCAATCCTAAATAACGAGGTCTTTCCACAACCTCTATGGGATTAATGATACCTTGGCCCTTATTTCCGAGGCCCTTTCCTTCATAACCCATCTTGTTTAGAAATTTCAAACCTATACCTCTTGTATGTTTTTTAAATGCACCAAAATAACCATCTTGATGGTTACGATGTGAAATTGATGAATGACTTCCACTGCATACCTTAGAGATGATTTCCGAATCGGGTGTAGAAGACAATTCCTTCAATTCTTCTTCGCTTTTGTCGTTCTTTGAAGATTTTCCTTGAACCAATCTATTTCTTTCCAAGTAATCTTCATACAACACTTTCACCATCTCTGTCATGGCAAAGAGAGTATTTTGAAAATCCTTCTCATCTTGAGTAAGTCCCTCTTTATATGCCATTTTATGACTTTGAGATGTCCACCTTCTCAATCCAATATTGGGATTCTCTTCAACAAGCTCACCTTCACCATGACTTAGCTTTTCCCTGGTAATCATGCAAACTCAAAAACCAACTGTCAACTAGCTCTGATACCACTTGATCCGAAAAGATCTTTTAAAGACTATGGTTGAGTCTTAAAACATGTGTTCATAAACCATTTAGGAATTTGATGAAAGAGGAAGAATTTAAAGATGAAACATAGTAGCCATAATAACATATATAGATCTGGAAATAAGCACAAGAATCAACAAACCATAACAAGACAAGTTGATAACGGAGTTCGGCAATCTCGCCTACATCTTTGGGCCTTTGTCTCAATGGGTGAGGCTTTCTTATTTCTGTTCAAAGCTTAAAAAATACATCATAAAAGTGTCAAAAGGATTACAAACTTATCTGGTTGTGTTCTTCTAGATCTCAAGAATCCATCACAACTGACGACACTGAAATCGGATGAACGAAGCTCCCAAAAATGGCCCGCAAAGTTGCTCTCCTCAATGGCTTCCCTGCATAAAAATGGATTTTTCTTTACATTTATTAATAATTTTCCTGTTCTGAACCTCCTTTAAGGCTTCAAGAACCTCTGGTTTATATAGGCTTGAATTTGGCAACAAATTCCCAACTTCCCCCCAAGATCTGGCCTAAAAAAGGGCTCCAGATCCTCCAAAAATGGCCAAAATCTCCCAATATCAGGCTAAAAATCAATTAAAATCATAATATAATGTTTTAGAACCCACTTTTGGCTAAAATAAGGGCACATACCCCTCTTTTCGGGCTCTTGGTCATATGGGCGCCCTCCATGTGGTCCTAAGCTGGCTGGTGATAGTCCTTAGCCCCCCGATCTCGGGCCCTGCTCACGTGGCTTGGCCATATGGCCGTGCCCTTACCTTCCAAACGTTTGAATGTAGCTTTTCTCCCCTGGTCGTAGCCTTTGGTTACACGCTTTGGTCGACAGGTTAGCCCAATCGACTGGGCGCTAACCCCATATATCTGCGCTAACACTGAAAAGTCCGGGTCACATGCAACAATCACATGGAATAGTGTCGAACCGTGGGCTGGCTGGAGTGGAGTGGACTATGCACCAATACAAAAAGGGAAAGGTCATATAGTAAAGGTCATATGCGAGTTGGGTCGGGGGCTGGGGCTAGGCCCTTGCCCTTTTATCTGCCACCATAAACTCTATTCACATTCAATTAAAACATTTATCCCATGGTTTACAAGGAACACCAAGGGCAGGATGGTAGCCTGGCTCTGCTAACTCACTCCACCTGGACCGGAGGTCACGGGTTCGACTCCCGTGGAGTCACAAACCATTTTACCATTGCAACCAATGGAGGGGTTCCACGTGGTAGCCCAAGACTGGGCCACGTGGCACCATTTTATTCGCCCAAAATATGCCACGTGTCAAACTAGGATTCGTCCACCTGTCAAAAACATATGCCCTGTCAACATGCCACTCCTCTGCCACATCACCTGTACAGTCATACGGCCTGTACAATCAGCTTCCACGTCAACACTGTACAGACTGTACAGTCATAAAAAAATTTGCATGTTTGGAAAAATGAGAAGACCGCGATATATTTCGCATACGATGTCTGTTTGAGCCCGTTCAAGTTGTGTTGGGTTCGTAACGATGAGGCATACACACATGTCCATTTTGAAGTGATTCTTAAATTTTTTATTTTTAGGCATTCCTGGACCAATTTTGGCTCCTGTATCCATTCTAGATCACGCCTCCCCACTAAGACCTTTTGGTCCTCCAAAAGGTTACAAAATTGATCTTACTGATTGCATACTCATAAGGAAAAAACAAAACACTTTGTTGTACAAAATGATGTTATAACAGGTCACCAATACAACATGTGTGATTACATTAATGGAAGCAAAATACAATGAAGATGTGACATCCACTTCTGGAAAAACCAAGTGAATGGTTTATTTCCTTCATGTTGTTCCTCTTGCTTCGTTGGTACTACCTCTTCCTTTGTGAGTACATGCACAATATTTTTTTCCTTCTTTGGACGAAGCTCCAGATTAAGATTTCAACATTTATCCTTTTGATGTCCACCCTTGTTGCAATAAGTGCAGTGGTTTTTCGACATCCAAACTAGTTTGTCGTTCTCTTTCTTCCATTGTAGAGTTGAGTCTTTATGTTGTGTCTTCTTCATGGTCGAAATGAATTTCCTGTACAAAGATTGTCTCTTCCAACACTTGGCCACACAATACTTGGGTGAATGAAAAAAAAAGTACAAGGATACATATTCCACAAGTTTTGGATTACATGATTATGCTTTTTATAATCAAAAAAACATTTGGATCAACCATGACCATTATACCTTTCTTGATTATCTTCACTTTTCTTTGGAGATGACTTGCATTCATTATCACCATCATGGAGTGATACACCATCACCTTTCTTGAATTTCTCCCACAATGACTTAAGCTGGTCATTTGAAGCATCACTTGCTTCCAATGTTTTGGAGCATTCTCCAATCTCCTCTTCAACATATCCCAATCCTAAATAATGAGGTATTTCCACAACCTCTATGGGCTTAACGATACCTTGGCCCTTATTTCCAAGGCCCTTTCCTTCATAACCCATCTTGGTTAGCAATTTCAAACCTATACCTCTTGTATGTTTTTCAAATGCACCAAAAGAACCATCTTGATGGGAACAATGCAAAATTGATGAATGACTTCCACTAAATACCTCAAAGATGATGTCTGAATTGGGTGTATAAGGAAATTCCTTCAATTCTTCTTCACTTTTGTCGTTCTTTGAAGATTTCCCTTGAACCGATCTCTTTATTTCCAAGTAATATTCACATAACACTTTCACCATCTCTGCTATGGCAAAGAGAGTATTTCGAAAATTCTTCTCATCTTGAGAAAGTCCCTCTTTAGAAGCCATTTTCTCACTTTGGATGTCCACCTTCTCGATCCGAACTCGGGATTCTCTTCAACAAGCTTGCCTTCACCACGACTTAGATTTTCCCTAGTAATCATGCAAACTCAAAACCAACCGTCAACTAGCTCTGATACCACTTGATCTGAAAAGATATTTTAAAGACTATGGTTGAGTTTTAAAACATGTGTTCATTAACCATTTAGGAATTTGATGAAAGAGGAAGAATTTAAATATGAAACATAGCAGACATAATAACATATACAGATATGAAAATAAGCACAAGAATCAACAAACCATAACAACAAAAATTGATAACGGAGTTCAACAATCTCGCTTACGTCTCTGGGCCTTTGTCTCAGTGGGTGAGGATTTCTTATTTCTTTTCAAAGATTCAAAAATACATCATAAAAGTTCCAAAAGGATTACAAATTGATATGTCTGTGTTCTACTAGATCTCAAGAATCCATAACAACTAACGACACTGAAATCGAATGAACAAAGCTCCCAGAAATGGCTCGCAAAGTTTCTTTCCTCAATGGCTTCCTTGCTTAAAAAATGGATTTTGCTTTACATTTCTTCATCATTTTCCTGATATGAACCTCCTTTAAGTCTGCCAAGAACCTTTGGTTTATATAGGCTTGAAGTTAGCAACAAACTCCCAACTTCCCCCCAAGACCTGGCCTCAAAAAGGGCTCCAGATCCTCCAAAAATGGCCAAAATCTCCCAATATCAGGCTAAAAATAAATTAAAATCACAATATAATGTTTTAAAACCCACTTTTGGCTAAAATAAGGGCGCAACCCCCTCTGTCCGGGCTCCTGGTCATATGGGCGCCCTCCATGTGGCCTTGGGCTGGCTAGTGTTGGTCCTTAGCCCCCCGATCTCGAGCCCTGGTCACGTGGCTTGGCCATATGGCCACACCCTTACCTTCCACATGCTTGAATGGAGCTCTAGCCCCCTGGTCGTAGCCTTTGGTTACGTGCCTTGGTCAACGGGATAGCCCGATCGACCGGGTGCTAACCCCATATATCCGCGCTAACAGTGGAAAGTCTGGGTCACATGCAACATTCACATGGAATAGCATCGAACCATGGGCCAGCTGGAGTGAAGTGGACCGCGCACCAACACAAAAAGGGAAATTTCATATAGTAAAGTTCGTATGCAAGTTGTGTCGGGGGCTGGGGCTAGGCCCCAACCGTTTTCTCCGCCAGCATAAACTCTATTCACATTCAATTAAAACATTTAGCCCATGGTTTATAAGGAACACCGAGGGTGAGCTGGTAACCCGGCCCTGCCAAGTCACTCCGCTTGGACCAGAGTTCATGGGTTCGACTCCCGTGGAGTCACAAACCATTTTACCACTGCAACCAATGGAGGGGTGCCACGTGGAAGCCCAAGACTGGGCCACGTGGCACCATGTTATTTGCCCAAAATGTCAAACTAGGATTCGTCCACCTGTTAAGAACATCTACCCAGTCAACATGTCACTCTTCTGCCACGTCACCTATACGGTTGTACGTCCTGTACATTCAACTTCCACGTCAACACTATACAGACTACATAGTAATAAAAAAATTTGCATGTTTGGCAAAACGAACAGACCATGATATCTTTCGCATACAGAGTCTGTTTGAGCCCATTCAAGTTGCATTGGGTTCGTAATGATGAGTCCTACACACATGTCCATTTTGAAGCGAATCTGAGCACTTTGATTTTTAGGCCTTCCTAGACCCATTTTGGCTCCCAGATCCATTCTGGATCAAGGAGACTATAAACATATATCATGATTCGGGCAACATTCATCCATTTATAACATTTTTGCACGAGGACATGCAAAGACTTGAGTGTTGGGGGGATGTTGAGCCTTAATTTCACCATGTTTACAATGACCATTTAAGTTTACTATCACCCCAATTACATTTCATTCTCATTTGTTTATCGTTTACATCACCACATATTATCCACTTTTTTTCATAAGAGCTTAAAGTGACATGTGATTATTAAATCCAATGATTTTTCTTGTTTCGATGATTACTTATGATGGATTTTGTAGTTTCTTAATTACTTTTGGAGGTCCAACTATATTTTTAACATTCTACAGGAAATCCGATAGCGACCACCACCTACAGGAAATCCAGCAGCGTATGTTATCTATAAGAAATATGGTAGTGGCCACCACCTATAGAAAATCCAGTAGCGCCTCGATGTTTAGGATAGTTCTACCTATTATGGGCAAAATTGGGCATCTGGGTTTCGTTGGGAGATGCATCCATGTGATTTTACGTCACTCAATTCGGCCTGAATCTCACCAGGAATATCATGATGCCATGGTCAAAGGGCTCGGCCAACCGGTTGGCAGTGAATATTGGGTTCAAGAACGATGGTTAAATTTCATGCTTCTTGTCATGAAATCTCACAACAATAAGGCTGATAATTGTCTCTTCATTGGTCGGTCTTGTTTTTCTTAATCGAACCATCCATATTAAGAAATGAAAATCTCTTGTTTATCTTAAACATGAAACGATTCAAGAATAGGATATGAGGAAGCGAGTAATCCTAAGATGCTTGTTCTCTCTTAAATGTAACCCTTATAAATAAACTATAAGAGGGTATCATTGAGGCATCCATAAACCCATTTGTTTATCTCAGAGTTGGTTAATTGGTCCAATATGATGGTTGTATGCTGGTGTGTACTAGAGCTATGATGTGAATTTGATATTGTTTACTATTCACCTTTGTATTGGATCGTTGGTTATGTGATCGAGCTTATGTATACATTGATGTAAGTTGAAGATAGCCACCTAATTTATCAATGCTCTGTTCAAAACCATGGGGCATTTATGTTTCGTAAGTTTGTGATTTTTTCCAACCACACCATCTGAGTTGGGAAGGGCCCGCCAACCAGGATGTGCGTTGTTGTTCATGTATTTTAGTTTATATTATTTTTTTGTATGTGTGTTACAATTCAGTTCTAATTTGATTTATATTCACACGATTTCCAATTATAAGATATCCTTCCATAGTGATTTTTAATTTCATTTAATTTCCAGTTATCATATCGTCCTATGTGATTTTCTTTTATTTGATTTTTGATTTGATACAATAACAAATACGGAGTTGGTTAGAACCAAAGACCATTGGATCAATTATGTTCATTGACTACAAAAACACTTGATTTGTTCAGTGAAAGATTGTAGTATGAGCTAATTGAATGTAATTGAAGTCCATGGTGAATGACTAATTAAGACTTTGTTTCTATGTGTTTGAGTGATTGTTTATGCCTTTACTTTACATGCTTTTAAATTATGCTTTTAAATTTATGTCCATGTGCAATCGGTTGAGTGTGGATTGCTACCAAAAATATTAATAGGTTATGATCACAGAAGTTCCAACAAAATGCAAGTAACAAGACCTTTATTAAACTCTGAGATTTTTGGGTTTAATTCTCCAAGTTTAATTTTTTTATTTATTTTGATGCTTGATAAGTGATCTGAAATCGATGCTTAGCAATTTACACTCTGACTTCGATTTTAACAAGATATTTTCTGACAATGCATGTGAATGTATAAGCGATAAAAACTTAAAGAATGAAGAGAAATAGCAGAAAACACAAAGAAGAAAGCCATCAATAGAATAGAACACCAGAACTTGATAACTGAGTTAAGAAAATTTGCCTATGTCTCTGGGCCCTTAGCTGCAGTGCGAAGGATTCTTTCTTATTCCTTAATGCTCAAAAATATTCTTTGAAATTACATCACTCAGTTCTTTGAATGAATTAGTTGTATTCTTCTCTGTCTCAGGAACCCGATGCAATAGACGACACTCAAAAAGGCAGAGTATAACTCCCAGAATAAGCCTCACAAGCTCAACTACTCTTTTGGTTTTGTTGCCTAAGATGGCTTTAGCCTTCACAAGATATTGCTTTAAGAGTCACTTGTGACATGTTTCAAAGATTAATTATGATTGGTTTATATAGTATTGGGGTTGGTGTTCACATCCCAACTTCCTCCCAAAATCTAGCCTCAAATCAGGCTCCAGATTCCCCCAAAATGGGCAAAATCCATCCAAATCAGCATAAAATAATTAAAAAATTATATAATAAAGTTGAAAAACACACATTTAAAAAATCTATGGGCCGCACCCCTTTTTCCTCAACCCTTAGTCATGTGGGAGTGTCATATGGCCACGTTCTAGGCGCTAAATGGTTAGGCACCCTCCTTTTCAGCTCATGGTCGTAAGCCTTAGTCGCGGGCTAGCCCCTCGCCGACCAAGACTTATCCCCAAAACCCTGTGCCACTTCACAACAAAACCAAATTATGTCGCATAGTGATTAAGTAACACCAGTATCCCAGACGGTTTGTGCATTTGGTGGGGTCATTGGCATGCCTGGAGGTCTCAAGTTCGAATCTGCTGGAGGTGCAACAAATTTTTGACTTGGCCCATTTTGGCCTAATCTAGGTGCCATGTGGTGCCCTTTGATTAGGCCATGTGTCACCCTGTGATTGGTTTGTACTACTAACACATCGGTCCAATCACCACAAAGTCAGCTATCTAGTCAACACTGCCATGTGTCAAATTTGCATAGTCAACACCGTACCTGCCACGTGTCTCAATTGGATAATGCCATGTCACTGTCGTACCGGCCATGTGTCATGATGGCATTGGTGCCATGTTGTAACACCCATGTTTCCCCCAGTTTGTAAATATAACTATATTGGACAAGAAACTATGGAAAACTCGATATGTGTGAATGTTTGATTTGATGAACCTTTGTATAAAAGGTCAATGAATGTAATTTATGTTATTAATAGAAAATCGATAAGTGTTGTGTAACTGTTGAAAGGGGGGTTTTCCAAGATAGACCACAAATGATATGAAAGAGATGGTGAGGGGAACCGGGAATGGTTGAGATAACCCCCACCAAACCAGTACCTTATTGGATTTAATAGCTTAGGACCATAACATTCCTCTGACCCAGGAATGAATTACCAGTTAGGTTGGTAGGTGGGAAGACCTCCTCAAGAGTTAATGAGGGGATGGGGCAGAGCACCCATCTGTAAGGCTTTCAGACCTGACCACAGACTGAGAATTCGGGCCACACACAATCTTGCTGAGGAAGGCAAGAAAGGAAGTCGGGGTGGGCAGAGGAAGTCCTGCAAAGAGAAAAGAGACTAAGCTCTCGGTTTCGAGAAAGATTAGAGAGAAATGAGTGTGTTCTGGTCGCAGGAAGTGGCTAGTAGGGTTATGATACAAGATGATAAATGAGGCTCTGAGTGACTGAGGAAGTACTCAAGCATACCTCCTTGCTTGGTATAGATAAAAAATTGTTGTCAAGATCTCGTGGGAGGAGGAGAGTAGCCTATGTCCCTAATTGTTGCTGATCCGGAAGAAAGAATTATTTATCAGAGCATCGTGGTCTAGCTTAGGGGTGGCCAGTGGTAAATCCGTTAGGAGTGACTGAGCCTATGGTTGGGTGGAAACAGACACCCCTTTTAGCAGTCGCATCATATATTTTGGTTCTGATAAGTGTTTTCATACCTTGTGCATTGAAATGGAATAATGAATGAATGCATGTATTTATACATCTAAGAATGGTCTATGCATTGAATGATCAAGCTATGTGTATGCATTTATATTCTTGTGAACTTATGTTTCTGATTGATCAAGCTATGTGTATGCATTTATATTCTTGTGAACTTATGCTTGTGATTGATCGTCTATATGCCCCAGCTTAGCCCTTGAGGTGTCATGGGACATAAACCTATAGGAGGGCCGAGATAGAAAGCATTGCGCCAATCTGGCCCTACCAGCCTGAAAGAGGATATCTTCTTCAAACTCCTCTTTGTGCGAGCGGGATATTATGCCCAAGTCCTTAATAACTTTATGATGAAGATATTCATGTTTTACTCATGAGAGTTTATAAGGCTCCATATGACCAACACCTAGGAACCCTATGCTAAGCCCTTTTGGCTTTGGAGCTCCGAAAGTCTGGGACTTCAGGGTATTGTCTACCCTACTAGTCACAAACCGCCCTAAGGCGACTGAGAGTTATGGTTACCTGTAAGGTTGACCAACATTGGGTGGTTTCCCTAGTGATTAGATGAACCTGTCTTACCAGCCAAACCGAGATCCAATCATCCATCGCGAAGTAGCACGAGCCGTCGATCGAGAATGTTTCGGGGTTCCCTTAGTCATTGGATCTACACCGAGACGACCTCAACAAAGTTCCACTTCGGGAGAATGGATATGCTATGGAATCAATCTCCCCAGATGCCGAAGTTACAAAGTAAGGAGAGTCGTAGATCTGGGGAGATCGTAGGAGTCCCGTGTAACGTCTGATCACTCAGAAGGAGGGACCCACATACGATACTTCGATGAAGTCCTGCTTTGGGAGAACGGAGTGGCAGTAAAGCCAAAACCCCCAAAGGTCAGAGTCGTGAAGTGACCAGGACCGTAGATCTAGGGATCCATCGAGTTCTTTCCTAGCTGTCAGATCTATGAAAAGGTCAGCCCGACGTTGACCACTCTAGGAGAAACAGGGGGAGACTCACCTCAAGATCCTCGAAGGCTGAAGTTAAGAAGTAACATAGGTTGTGGATCTAGGGGTTACGTGGAAGCATTGTGACCATAGGATTAAGGGACCGGGAAGGTGATTAGTCAGGTGAAGTGATATGCCAACCTCACCCAAGGTGATGTGGACCCACTTGGATATAGCACGTGATACCCTATGTATGGGCCACATGTCCTCCTTGTCTTGTCACATGTCCCCTCCAGTAACTAATAGTTTCGCTGATATGGAGGGAGGTGTATTCAGGACCCACCAATAATTACAGTCGGATCTAGTACATCAGTTCGTGAGAGTGGGCCCCTTCAGGAGTCTAGGACTTTAGGAATTCGGGTGTTTGGGACACAACATTATGCGCAAGGTGAAAGGTCCGAAGGCCAGAGCCACATGGAAGTATTTTGGGACTTCGGGCTCCAGAGGTAAAGAGCGCAGGAAGTAAAAAGAGGCGTTTAACGCTTAAGCGCAGAAGTGTCGAATTCCTCTACATCTGGTATGTTAGAACGTATGCTCCCAAAAGGGCCAAAGGTCAGGGCTACATGGAATCACCTCAAGATTTCAAGATTTTGGGACTCCAGAGGATTTGTGCACAGAAAGGAAAAAGGGGTATTCAATGCCGAAGTGTTGAACGCCGAACTCCCCTGCAGCTTATGTGTCAAATAAAGATCAAATCCCATTGTTGGATTGGATGGTGGATGGACTTCCACCGTGGATGTAGGAGCTTGAGGATAGTACGAACAAGATGGATCCACATGGACGCCACATGGCCCTCAACCAGTAAACGCCCGAAGAACTTCGGGAAGCCATAACTTGCAACCCAAATATCGGATTTGAGCCTGGTAGCAGTCATTAGAATTCTACGGGTGAGTAGAAGAGGATGAAGACCTCAGACAGAGGATTTGAGATGTTAAGGAAAGAGAAATTTTGATTCCCCATCCCTAGAAAAGGTACTCAGGGGTCGGGTGTGTTACAAATTGGTATCAGAGCATGGTTACAACACTTTGCATGCTTGGGCTCATGGATGAGTCACTTAAAAACCTTATTTAAAGGACTTTAAGGGTGACACCCTATCTTACTTCTTTCCTAACGAATCTTGTTAAACTTTTACTTTAGAAAAGAATGAAACTTTCTACTGTGTGTGCATTTAAGAAATATGAACTGTGTGATGTTCATGAACTAATAGACCGTTGGCTAACAATAAGTGTTTTGTCATCATTGAAACAATCAGTAAATCGCAGGAAAACTACAAGTATAAAGGATGGTGATGTTCCATGAAGTGGGGAATGGCTCCCACAATAGAGACTAAGAATTTGATGAAAGGAGGGCGGTGGAAACCCCTATGGATCTGGATGAAACTGTAAGAGCATCGTGGCCAAATTACAGAGTTGCAAGGTCGACAATGAGAGATTGATAAAGGAGAAAGAAAAACAAATGAAAATTAATGCAGTCTTGCTGCATAGCTTATCCGATATACAGAGGCAGTTGGAGTATGGACCCGCAACGAGTCATGTGGACCGACAACATACGAACAGAAGTCAAATCCCACCTAAGATACGAAAACGTGGTCCCATAAGTGGCCACACTAGGAGGAGTACATCGAGGAAGGTCCAACCTAGAGGCATGAGACACTCATCGGGAGAGTCCTCTGGAGAGGAAACTGGCAACTTCAAGGGATCTTCAAGTAGAAAAACTATATCACATTCTCAAAGGAAAGGAAAGAAGCGAAAGCATTCCAAAAGTCATGATCCTGAAGAGTTCAAGAAATCCAAACCACCTTCTTTCGATGGAGAGATTAAGAAAGGGGAAGAGGCATAAGCTTGGTTGCTTGGTTTAAAGAAGTACTTCAGAGTCCATGACTACTCTGAAAACTTGAAGGCTTGAATAGCCATCTTCAACCTGAATGGAAAGGCTTCCGTTTGGTGGGAAGACCTCAGGAATGTGAAAGGAATCCATGAGAAGGACTTGCCATAGAAAAAATTTGAGAAACACTTCAAGAAGAAGTATTTGTCAGAGAAATACTTCGATGGGAAGACTAAGGAGTTCTATGAACTCAGACTGGGACAACTCACCATAGAGGAATATGTCAATAAATTCCTCGAGTTGTTGAGGTATGCACCCTACATAAAGGATGAAAAGGTAAAAGTGCAATGATTTATTAGTGGGTTACCTCAGTCCTACCAGGACAGGATTGAGTTTGATGAGCTAAAGACCTTAAAAGACACTATCTAGAAGGAAAGGTATTGTTATGAAAAATTCGAGAGTCAGATAGAACCTCGCAAGGACTAGAAGAAGAAGAGTAGTTCGGGATTCAAGAAGAAGGGGTTTAAATCCTCAAGATTTAAGAACTATGGGAAGGATTCTAGGATGAGCCTTCCTACTACAAGTGTGCATCAACAAAATTTCTCCTCCCAGAGTGGAAATAAACCTTTTGGAGCAACCCTAAGAAAGAATGATAACCCAAAGAAAGAACCCTTGAAATGTTTGGGTTGTGGAGAAGAACATATGTTGAGGGATTGTCCACACATACAATAGAACAATAGGATATTCTACAACATCCAAGGAGCTACCACAGTTAATGATGTGGCTAGGAGCATGCCACAGATTTATGCAGCCTTGGATAATAAACAAGCCGACCACCAAGCCTCAATGGTGGAGATGGAAGGTATGATCACCAACCGTCTAGTTTCTATTTTAATTGACCATGGTTCTAATTTGAGTTATGTGGCCCCTCAGATTGTTGATAAGTGTAAATTGCAGCCAATTAGAGATGTTAATCCATGGTTGGTGCAACTAGCCACTGGAACCAAAAGAAAAGTAGCATAGGTCATACCATCTTGCCAATTCATTATGGATGGATTGCCCACTCAAGCGACCCTTAACATACTTCTCCTAGGATCTTATGATCTATTGGTTGGTATGGACTGGTTATCCACTTATAAAACCAAGTTGCACTGTTACCATAAAACTTTGGAATGTGAAATGAAGAAGGGAGAAAAATAACCCTCCAAGGGATTCAGAAGCATGTCTCAGTGAGACGAATATCAACCCTTCAAATGAAAAAGTATTGCAGAAAGAGATGTCCTCTATATGCAATACAAGTGTTGGAATATGTTGAGTATGAAAAACCAAACCTAGAGAGCCACCCCATATTAAGAGAGTATAAATATGTGTTTCCAAAAGAGGTATCAAGTGTACCTTCGAGAAGAGACATTGATTTCTCCATAGAACTTGCACTAGGAGCAGTGCCAGTGTGTAGAACGCCTTATAGGATGAGTACACTAGAGCTACTTGAGATCAAGTTACAACGAAAGAAGATGATGGATAAAGGCTACATCCAACCCAGTTTGTCTTTATGGGGAGTACCCACCTTGTTTGTGAAAAATAAAGATGGCACACTCCGACTGTGCATAGACTATAGACAACTCAATAAGACAACCATAAATAAAACGTATCCCTTACCAAGAATCGATGACTTATTTGACCAATTAAGGGGTGCTTCCATTTTCTCAAAGATTGACTTAAGGTTTGGATACCATCAAGTCCAAATCAAGGATGAAGACATCCACAAAACAACCTTCAGGACAAGATATGGTCACTATGAATTTGTGGTGGTGCCATTTGGATAGACCAATGCCCCCACCACTTTTATGTGCTTGATGAATAATGTACTCAACAAATTCCTAGATATATTTGTATTGGTTTTCATTGATGATATTCTAATCTACTCCAAGAACATAGAGGAGCATGAAGAACATCTTAAATTAGTGCTTCAAGTAATAAGAGAGCATCATCTCTACGCTAAGTTTAGCAAGTGTGACTTTTTCCAAAAGCAAGTCCATTACTTAGGCCATGTTATTTTTGAAGATGGAGTGGCAGTAGACCCTGACAAGATCATATCTATCATGGAATGGCCTACCCCAAAGGATGTATCTGATATCAGGTCCTTTATGGGCTTAACATGATACTATAGAAGATTCATAAAAGGATTTTCCAAGATTGGTTGTCCAATCACCGCCCTTCAGAAAAAGGGGGTTAAATTCACTTGGACATCAGAGTGTGAAGAAAGATTTCAAGAACTGAAATACCTTCTAACCCATGCACACGTGCTGAAGAACGCATACCTTGATAATGACTTTCTCGTGTGTACAAATTCCTATAAGGAAGGACTCAGAGGAGTCCTTATGCAAGAAGGGCATGTAATTTTCTACGAATCCAGAAAATTGAATGAGCATGAAATCAATTATGTGACCCATGATCTAGAGTTGGTTTCCATAGTGCATGCTTTAAAAATGTGGAGGCATTACCTTCTAGGTAGGATATTTGTACTTATGACAAACCATTGTGGGTTGAGGCACATGTTTGATCAACCGAAACTCAATGATAGACAAGCTAGGTGGATGGCTATCCTTAGTGAGTTTGATTTCGAAATCAAACACATCAAAGGAAAGGAAAATAGGGTGGTTGATGCCCTTAGCAGAATTGTGAAAATGATTCATCTGGAAGTGGTAAGAAACTATGAAACGTATGTCAGGGAGAGAGTCAAGAATGCACAAGAAACAAGTGCATTTTTCAAGACCGTGACGTCATACCTAAAGCAAGAGCCCACATGGATAAAATATGAAGGCTATCAAATGCTTGATGAAGGCTCGTTGAAATACATAAATAGATTGTATATTCCAAGTTGTGGTGACTTGAAGAGGTTCATAATGGATGAACTACAAAAGAGACCATATACTGGTCATCCAGGTTATCAAAAAATGATCACGACCACTAGGAAACAATTCTATTGGTTTGGATTGAAAAAGGACATAGCTGACTATTTAGCTAAGTGTCTAGAATGCCAGGAAGTTAATGCAGAACACTGACAACCAACAGGGTTGTTACAACCTCTACCAATTCCAAAATGGAAATGGGAAACCATCTCCATGGATTTCATCACCAGATTACCAAAATCGGCCAAGCAAAATGATGCCATCATGGTAGTGGTGGACAAATTGAGCAAGTCTTCTCACTTTGTTCCGGTCAAGTCAACTTGCAAGGCAATATATATTGCCAACATATTCATGAAGGAGATACTTAGACTGCATGGCATACCTAGGGAGATTATATTTGACATAGACAAAATTTACTTCAAGCTTTTAGAAATCCTTAATGGCTGGTTTTGAGACTAAATTGTTGTTTATCACATACTATCACCCTCAAACTGATAGGCATACAAAAATAGTGAACCAAATATTAGAAGACATGTTAAGGATGCATGTAATGCACCAGCCTAAGAAGTGGGAAGACTACCTTCCATTGGTGGAGTTTGCCTACAACAACAATTATCAAGAGTCATTGAAGATGATCCCTTTTGAAGCCCTCTATGGTAGACAGTGTAAGATTCCAATCAACTGGAGTAATCCAGTGGATTGAATTACAATCGGACCCGACATGCTGAAAGAAATGGAACAACAAATGATTCATATAAAGAAAAATCTGAAAAAATGCTCAGGATAGACAGAAGAGTTACACCGACATAAAGAGGACTCCCAGAGAGTTCAAGACATGAGACCATGTATATCTCAGAGTTAGACACAGGAAGAGTTCCTTGAGAATGGGATATTGTGCCAAGTTGGCACTCCAGTATTGTGGACCCTTTGAAATCTTAGATAGAGTGGGACCTGTAGCCTATAGGCTAGCACTCCCTCCCACAATGAAGGCACATAATGTTTTCCATGTTTCATTATTGAAGAAATATGTACATGATTCTAATCATATAATTGACTAGTCTGTGATTCAGGTGGAGTCAGAGGGAGAGTTCCTTCCAGAACCTCAGTACATACTAGATAGAAAGGAAACCTCACTCAGGAACTAAACCATTACACAGGTCAAGGTGTAGTGGAGACACATTGGCCTAGATGAAGCTATGTGGGAAATGGAGGATGCCATGAGACATGCATATCCCTTTTTGTTTACTTCTATATATACAGAGCACATTGACAGATAGAACATCGAGGACAATGTTCCTTTAAGGGGGAGGGGATTGTAACACCCCTGTTTCCCCCAGTTTGTAAATATAACTATATTGGCCAAGAGACTATGGAAAACTTGATATGTGTGAATGTTTGATTTGATGAACCTTTGTATAAAAGGTCAATGCATGTAATTTCTATTATTAATAGAAAATGGACAAGTGTTGCATAATTACTGAAAGCGGGGTTTTCCAAGATAGACTACGGATGTTATGAAAGAGATGGTGAGGAGAGCCAGAAATGGTTGAGATAACCCCCACCAAAGCAGTACCTTGATGGATTTAATTTCTCTGAACCAGAATAGTCCTTTGACCCAGGAATGAATTACCAGTCAGGCTGGTAGGTGGGGAGACCTCCTTAAGAGTTAATGAGGGGATGGGGCAGAGCACCCATCTGTAAGGATTTTAGACCTGACCACGGACTCAGAATTCGGGCCACACCCAATCTTGCTGAGGAAGGCAAGAAAGGAAGGCGGGGTGGGCAGAGGAAGGCCTGCGAAGAAAAGAAAGACTAATATCTCGGGTTTGAGAAAGAACAAAGAGAAATGAGTGTGTTCTGGTCACAAGAAGTGGCTAGCGGGGTTATGATACAAGCTGATAAACAAGGTTGGTGAGTGATTGAGGAAGTACTTAGGCATACCTCCTTGCCTGGTATAGAGAATACCGTTGCCAAGATCCTATGGGAGGAGGAGAGTAACCTCCGTCCCTAACTGTTGTTGAGACGAAAGAAAGAATTCTCTCTCAGAACATTGTGGTCTATCTCGAGGGTGGCCAGTGGTAAATCCATTAGGAGTGACTGAGCCTATGGTTGGGTGGAAACATGCACCCCTTTCAGCAGTCACATCACGTCTTCTAGTTCTGATAATTGTTTTCATAACTTGTGCATTGAAATGGAATAATGAATGAATGCATGTATTTGTACATCTCAGAATGGTCTCTGTATTGAATGATCAAGATATGTGCATGCATTTATCTTCTTGTTAACTGATGCTTCTAATTGATCAAGCTATGTTTACACATTTATCTTCTTGTGAACTTATGATTCTGATTGATCGTCTATATGCCCCAGCTTAGCCCTCGAGGTGTCATGGGACGTAAACTTATAGGAGGGATGAGATAGAAAGCATTGCGTCAATCTAGCCCTGCCATCCTAAAAGAGGATATCTTCTTCAGACTCCTCGTTGTGCAACTGAGATATTATGCCGAAGTCCTTAACACCTTTATGATTAAGAGATTCATGTTTAACTCGTGAGAGTTTAGAAGGATCCATATGACCAATACCTAGGAACCCTATGCTAAGCCTAAGGGATTTAAGCCCTTCTGTCTTTGGAGCTCCAGAAGTCCGGGACTTCGAGCTATTGTAGACCCTACTAGTCATAAGTCGACCGAAGGCGACCGAGAGTTATGGTTACCTGTAAGGTTGACTGGCGTTGGGCAATTTCCCCAGTGGTTAGAGGAACCTGTCTTACCGACTAAACCAGGATCCAATCCTCCATCGTGAAGTAGTGCGAGCCACCGATTGAGAATGTTCGGGGGTTACCTCAACCGTTGGATCTACATCGAGACGACCTCGACGAAGTTCCACTTCGGGAGAATGGAGATTCTATGGAATCAATCTCCTCGAATGCCAAAGTTACGAAGTAAGGAGAGCTATAGATGTGGGGAGACCATAGGAGTCCCCTGTAACCGTCCGATCACTCAGAAGGAGGGACCCACATACGGTACTTCGGCGAAGTCCTGCTTCGGGAGAACAGAGTGGCAGTAAAGTCATAACCCCCGAAGGCTGGACTGTGAAGTGACCAGATCCGTAGATCTAAGGATCCTTTAGGTTATTTCCTAGCCGTCGGATCTACGACAAGGTCATCCCGACATTGACCACTTCAAGAGAAACAGGAGGAGACTCACCTCAAGATCCCTGAAGGTCAAAGTTACGAAGTAACAGAGGCCATGGATCTAGGGGTTACGTGGAATCATCGTGACCATAGGATCAAGGGACCGGGAAGGTGATTATTCGGGCAAAGCGATTAGCCAACGTCACCCAGGGTGACATGGACCCACTTGGATACAACACGTGCCACCCTAGGTATGGTCCACATGTCCTCCCTGTCTTGTCACATGTCCCCTCGATTAACTAACCGTTCCACCAATATGGAGGGAGGTGTATTCAGTACCCATTGGTAATTACCGTCGCATCTAGTACATCACTCCGCGAGAGTGGACCCCTTCGGGATTCCGAGACTTCGAGAATTCGGGCGTTTGGGACACAACATTATGCGCAAGGTGAAAGGCCCAAAGACTAGAGCCACATGGAAGTATTTCGGGACTTTAGGAGTTCAGGGACTTTAGAGGTAAAGTGCGAAGGAAGGAAAAATAGGCGTTCAACACCGAAGTGTCGAAGCACTAAAGCACTGAAGTGTCAAATTCCTCTACAGCCGGTATGTTAGAACGTATGCTCCCAAAAGGGCCGAAGGCTGGGGCTACGTGGTATCACATCAGGAGTTCAGGATTTCGGGACTCTGGAGGATTTTTGCACAGAAAAGAAAAGGGGGAATTCAACGCCAAAGTGTTGAACGATGAACTCCCCTCCAACTTATTTGTCAAATGAAGATCAAATCTCGTTGTTGGATTCAATGGTGGATGGAATTCCACTGTGGATGTAGGATCTTGAGGATGGTACGAATGAGGTGGATCCACATGGCCCTCAACCAATGAACGCCCGAAGAACTTCGGGAAGCCATAACTTGCAACCCAAAGCTTAGATATGAGCCTGGTAGCAGTCATTAGAACGCTACGAGTTTGTAGAAGAGGACGAAGACCTCAGACAAAGTATTTGAGATGTTAAGGAAAATGAAATTTTGATGCCCCATCCCTAGAAAAGGTACTCAAGGGTCAGGTGTGTTACATACATCATGTCCGTACAACCACGTTTCCTCATATGATCCAACCACGTGTCCATCCGTACAACCATGTGTCAATTTTTACTAGTCCAAATCGACCCCTGAAAATGCCAAATATGGCTGCCACGTACGCCTTGGTGCTACCACGTGTCCTGCTAATGTCATCTTCCACCTGTACTGCTAACGTCAACAGTATAGAATGTTGACTTTGACTTTTTCCAGTTTGACCCAAACTTCAGATCATGATAACTTTTCCATACATAGTCTATTTTCGAAAAAGAATATATTGTCGGAATTGGCACGACGAGCACTACACAATGGCATTGGTTTCGTATGAATCTGAGAACTTCAATTTTTTGTCCTTTCTGGATCCATTTGGATCATACCTCCCCACTGGGACTTTTTGGTCCTCCAAAAAGGTTATTACATCAATTGACTACATCATTACATCAATCGACTAAAATAAACAACAAATAGCCTAAACTCAACAAAACATTAACTAGACTCAGTAAGTGATTTCATAAATCAAATCACTTTTATTACATCAAGTAAACTAGAAATTGACTCGACGACACATTTACATATGTGGCATACAATATTCCTAGTTCCAAGCAGATGACCCATCCCCTGTCGATGGAATTTCACGGTTGTTCTTCTGCTCCGCTGCAACATCCTTCTTCTGCTCTGGCACTTCAGGAATTTTGGAGCATCTCAACTCTGGATGCAGCTTCCAACAACTACATTCACAATTCCCATTCCTTTGAAAATGTGAGAAATAATTTCGTGCTTGAATGAATTTGATGAATCCTTGCCCAGATTGGGTTGAATCCTCGTTAGATTTTCCCGACTCTTGTCTTGGTTGCGCTGAATTTGCACACAAATTCTTCTTGACCTGTAGTATTACATCATCCTGTCTTGGTGTACTCCTTGTTGCCATGGTCTTCTTTTTGTATACCATTTACTTCTAGCATACTGCAACACAATGGTTATGATTGTCACAAAATGTACATGGAATTGTTCTTTTTATAAGTTCCATGACCCTAACATGTTCGCCATTAAAGGTAGGTGAAGGAGATTTATACCTTTCGACCATTTTACCTTTCGTTTGTGACTCACTGTTCACATCACTACTGGATTGAGATTATTGCTTTCCTTTACGAGTGCGAATCCATGATGGTTTTAGTTCTAGATGTCGATCCCAACAATGGTCAGCATTGTGTCCGAACTTCTGACAATGTGTACAACAAACCTTTGGATTGTTGTCATCAATAGACTCTTATGCGTATCCCAATCCTTCATGGAGTGGTCGTTCTCACACTTCGATAGGTTGATCTCTGCCTTGGCCATGCTTTCCAAGACCTTTTCCTTTCATGTAGCCAAACTTGGATAACATCTTCATACCAATTCCTTTGGTGTGTTTTTCAAAATTGGCAATATGTTGATTGCCTGACTCCAATTCCTGATCAACTACAGGAGAAGTTGGAGTATACTGAGTACTTTCCACTGGCGAGGAAAATTTGCCAATGGACTATCCTACTGACTGCTCCTCAACCAGAGTAGGAGTGTATGAATCCTCCTCATCTGATTTCCCATTGAATGGATGAATTTCATCATCCTTGTAGGACTCATACTCCTAACAGAAGGACTTCTTCCAACTGGTATTTCTTCTGTTGCTAACACCATTGTTCACAATAGAAGAAAGACATGTACATTAGGAAAGAACAGTTCAACTATGAATTAATTAAATCATAAATGCTTAGTACAAAACTCTTTGACTTGTATAATCATTTGTTAAAGAGGGTTTTAAGGTTCTTTATTGGGTGAGTGAAAGATACCCTAATCACTCTGTGGCCCTTATCTGAAGGATACTATATAAATTAAAAAAAAGCTTACTTATGATGAGGAGGTAAACCTTTCCAAAATGTGAAATCACTATAGAAAGTTCAGGCAATTTATGTAAGTCTGGACAAAACATGAACATGTGTTATTCCATTGTTGTACATATATTCCTTATTTTGGAAGAGGTGACTTAAAGAGGATGTCCCAAATGATGGAGATGTGTATGATTCATATTTAACTTTTTCCAAATCAAGAACATGTGTGATTCCATTGTTCTTCATTTTTCTCTCTCGTATCACACCACCGAAGACATGATAGTTAATTACTTACATGTACCCACTACACACAGTAAAGGAGAGCATACTGCGGTTGCGTTATAAATGATGATGATCAACAAAAACATTTAGTGGAAGCAGTGGTTATTAATGCATGGACGACTAGATGATGACTACCTTCAATAGACAATTCTTCCATTCTTCCAACTCATTGTTCATCACTAAGGAAGTGAATCAGTTGATAAACCCTACATTTTTTTCTTGATGAAGGCTTTATGTGCATATGGCGATAATAAGTGTAACATATGTTAATTGTTCCATATCTTTTATTTTACAAAAGTTTTAAATGATGATGATCAACAAGAGCATTTAGTGGAAGCAATTGCTATTAATGCATGGACAACCAACTGGTCTTTCTTCAGTTGCTAACACCATTGTTTGCAACAGAAGAAAGACCAGAAAAAGTAAATAGAAAATATCCTTGAAAAGGGCCAAAACATAAAACAATTAAACTACACCAATTTGATATGAACTAATGGTTATATTTTTTAATTTATGATATATTAAATAAAATTAACAAAATTTATGTTAAAACTTTTTTTTCCAAAAAACTTATTTATTAGTATTAATATTAATTAATAATACATTTTTAAAATAACAATGACAAATAAAATTTAAGTTTTTTATTTTTTATTTTTATTAATTATTAAGAATATATTTTTATTAAATAGTTTTAATGACTTATATGGGTATTATTGAAAAAAAATGATGATAATTAAATCCAAAAAGATTAATTATACTAGTTTTGTGTATTACAATAATAACTTGGAGCAAATGACTTCATACAAATATCTAGGAATGAATCTTTATTACAAACTTATCTCTATAATATTGAAAAAATAATAAAGGGAGGGTCGAAAGCTAATTATGGTCTTGGAACTATAACATTGAGAAAATAATAAATGGAGGGTGGAAATCTTATTATGGACTTGAAAACAATTGCAAATTAGTGAACCTTTGGTTATGGGATAAGAAAAAACTCCTTTTTGAGATTCTCATCATTCTTGCTATCTTATATGGTTGTGAAGTTTGGGGATGCACTGTATCTAAAGAATCATCAAGAAATATAACACAAATCCAAAAGTGTTTTATAACTTATAATCTCAAAATTAAAGGCAATACACCCTATCATATCCTCCTCATAAAAGTGAGTTTTTCTCCATTGAGACCACAACCATTACTATGTACCTAATGTACAAAAACAAGATAAACAACATGGGAGACAAGAGGCTTCCTAGGATTGCTTCAAACTCGTGGCTCAAGCGAAGGTGGCATAAAGATGTCAAACCTTGGCTAAATCATTAAGGAATGAATAAAGAGGTCACTCTACAAAATAATGACACTATTAAAAATAATATTACATCTAAATTTAGGGAGATATTGTGGTGCCATAAAGAATTAAATGATAAAATAAAAGTAACATACTATAAAAGGTGCTCAAACCTAATCAAGAAGATCAAAAGTATATCTTTGTTTCCACTAGCTTAAAGAAGAAAAACAACAGTGCTAAAATAAGAACTCACTCTCGTGAGCTCCATAATGAAGCATGGAGGAGAAAATCAACATTGTTAAAATAAGAACAAACTCTCACTACCTCCATAATGAAGCATGGCATTGGACAATTCTCAAACCTTAAATATTTGTTAGAATACTTAAATTCCTAACATTTTAAGTCATTAAAACTATAGTGATTTAAGAACACTTCTCTTAAAACTTTTGAAGTACATAAATAAATTTAAATTTGAAAAAAAAAACCTAGTAATTTCATTATCATCATCATCAAATTTTAATTGGTAATTTAGGAGCACTTCTCTTAAAACTTTTAGAGTACATAATTTTTTTTTTAAAACAACAAGTAATTCCATCATCCTCATCATCAAATTTTAGTGTGATATTTTGTATTTATTTACATGATATCATTATACTTTGTTCAAACAATTTTTTATTAAAATTTTATAATTAAAATTAAAAATAATGTTATTAATTTAAATATTTTTTTGAAAAATATAAAAATAAGAAATATATTTTATAATATTTAAATATATATATGAGAAAATAATAAAAAATAGTATAATCTTAATTTAAATGTTTATATATACTCATTAGCATTTAACTTTTCAACATTAACGTATGTTAATAAAAAAAATGGAATTTTAATAAATTGAATAAAAGAACTTTTCAACATTAACGTATGTTAATAAAAAAAATGGAATTTTAATAAATTGAATAAAAGTTTCAACCAAATATAAGTAAATCTTATTATATTGCTTTCGGCAGTATATAGTGATGGATCGCCTTTGACCATGTATTAATTTACTTTGACTTAAAAAATATTTCTAAAAAACCTAAAGTTAAACATAAGAAACATAATTTGTTATTTTTCGATATATAAATTTTTGTAGTTTTCTAACTTTTCATTGGTTAATAAGTTTGAAGTGTTATTGAAACCTTCACGTGGTTTGAGATTTCAAATTAATTGATTAGACGCTTCGTCGGTCGGCCAGGAAACAGGTTTATTCAGCAGATAAGCGTGAAAGATAGGAATGGAGAGCAACGTCCGATGGACCAAGTAGTGTGTGTGTCAGATCGTCTTGTTGGTTCGGTTAGGCGTGTGTCGTGTGGTTGACGATTGATTGGTAATTGCCATTAGTTAGTCGGAGATCGATCAGCTGCTGTGACGCGGGCGGTGGAGAGAATGTAGCCTCGAGATCGTCCTTCTAAATAAATGAATGAATGAATAAAGTAGTTATTATTTTGCACGAAACTTCACAGCGACCGCCTTCCATAGTCAGAACGAGGAATCGGTGTTGGGCAATATATATCCCCATTCTACCGTTCCAGACTGCCATTTCCCTAGCCCCTGTAACGAAGAAATACGCAGGCTTGAATATTCCCAACAATTATATATAAAAAAATAACTTGGATAACTTGAACTATACAATCACTTACCATTGCTATTATTAACTATATACAATTGGATAACTTGAACTATACAATCACTTACCATTGCTATTATTAACTATATACAATAATAAATAAAATCTTAGAAGGGAGTATTATGCAGCTTTGCTGCTCTTGTTTAAAAGAGAAAGGAAAAATAATACAATATTTTTATTAATCCGTGTCTAGTGAGTTGGTATTATAGAAATAAAAACATTATTTTTTATATAATAAAAAATACTTTATATGTCATCATCTCATTAGAGAATATATTGGAGATCTTGACTTATTATACTCTTATTTTAAAATAATATATATTAATCAAAAAGATAATTTCAAATAATTATAACTAAACTACTTTTTTTTAACATTATTTATACTTTAAAAATAAAATAAAATAAAAATTTAGATTTTATTTTCATGTGTAAATGGAAGTTTAAAATCTATTTTTAATATTATTAATTTAATTATATAGAAATATTTAAATAAAAAATATACACTTATTTAAATATTAAAGTGAAAGTTAAATTTATTTTATATTTATATATAATATAATTTTTTGTTTTTCTTATAAATGAAAAAAATATTAATTACATTTAAAAAACTTAAAATATATATTAATTACACTAAAAAAATTTAGTCAATGGAAAGTTTATATTTATATATTTTTGAATTGTTTCTTATAATTAATAGATGAAGATGTTAATAGATAAAATTAAAATAAATCTTAATCTACATTTTTTTTTCTTTTTAATAAAAATTAAAAACTAAAATTACACCCCAACAAAATAGAATTATATATTTAAATTGATGTCAATTAATCAAATAAAATCAAATAATTAATCAAACCCAACAAAATAAAAAATAGAATTATATATTTAAATTGATGTCGATTAATCAAGTAAAGTCAAATAATTAATCAAATCAAATTATTGAAAAGCTTTCTTTATTTATTTTTATTTTTGTATCTATATAAAATAAAATGAATATAATTATATTTTTTTTCTTTAAAACTATTTCACAACTTTCCATCTTTATCGTGATGTTTCATTTTGTCCTAATCTCTCACCCTAACTTAACTTACAAGGTTTGAAGGAACTTTATCCTTTCAATAGGACCCAAAATACACGGGCTTTGATAGATAATAACAAGAACGTTAGAGCGAGAATTGTGCGGATTTCTCTTTATTGGAGAAATGTCCCCACATTTGTGAGCCCCTATACCGCACTCAGATCAAGTACGTTTTGTTCTTTTCTTTCCAACTCACATTTAAATATCGATTTGTTTTTAACCTATACATTTCATTTCATTGTTTCTATGTAGCATTTCATATTTATATTTATATGTTATTACATCATTATACCTATCATATCTTTGAAACATGGGAAAAGAAACATCGAAGTGAATTGGGGTGGTTATGTTGTTTAAAGACCATAGAATTTTGTGTTTGGATGAAAAATGAATACTTTACAAAGTCCATCTTCATCCCACATTTCCTAAAATATTTTCAACAATTATGTAACTCTAAAGTTGAATCAACGAGTTGCATGCCCACTTGCAATAATCACATAACCCCAACATTGAATCACCCAGATGCATGCTCACCTACAATAGTCACATATATATGACCTGTTTTTCCAAAAAAAAATGGAAGAGAGGAAGAAGAGCCATAAAAATACTAAAGTTACATTTCTTGATAATCCATCCTACAAGATACAATCTACAATCTCATTAACCACTATATTGTTCTTTAGGTGGTGGAAATCTTAATTTATAACCATTCATATAAAGTGCACAATCAATGGATAGTTGTTGATGCGATGTTTCCTAAAAGCCAGAAGATCTTTTGCTTGAGTTGTGGACAAAAAAAGTCATGATTGTAAGCTACACCTTCGCATGCATATATTTATAATCTACAAAACCATAATCTTTAGACTCCATATGTGAAGCCATTAGATTCACGATAAAATAACTCATTATTCATGAAAGGTTGCTATTTTGAAAGGTTTTTTAATTTGGGTTCTTGTTTTCACCACACAGAAGTATGAGCCATCGAAACACTCGAGGACATACACAGAATTTCAAAAAATGTGATGCTTTGATAAAGAAAATAATAGGTAAGATAACCTTTACAATATAAATTTAATACAGTGTTTCTAAAATAAAAAAGTTTTTCTTGCTATTTTTTATCTTTTCTTTAGCATTTGTTCATTGGTCTTCAATGGGGAAAGAGTCGAGCCCCTTAGTAAAACAAGAACTTGCCAATCTAGATAAAGATCTAGATAGGAGACGAACAACCATGAATGCAATGAAAAGCTATGTAAAGCTTATGAATACAAGGACAATACCTCAATTCTTAGACAAAGTCTCAGACTCTAAAGAAAGCAGCAAGGCTTCTTGCCAGTATGAAATATCTCTCTTATGAAGTACTTGTCAAAGTGCATGGCAAAAACATCATTTCTCTTATAAGAAAAATTATGGCCACTGTTGTGAAGAGTCTATCTTCAAGTGCATGGGCATTTCCTTTGCAACAAGCTTGTGGAAGAGTTGTTGTAGGCATAGCCAGGTATGGCATTGATACTTTTAGCACAGAGGCCCAACAAGAGGTTGTTTTAAGAAACCTATGTAAGCCCTTGCTTGATGTACTAATAAATAAAGTGGATTCATTAAGGAGCAACACATCATTATGTTTGCAAGCTCTTGTAGGCTCCAATAGTTGGAAATTTGCTTCAATAGATATTGTTAATGAGGTTTGCTTGAGAGTAATAGGTACATTGGAAGAGAGAGAGGTGTATTTTAGAAAATACATTAGAAAAACAGTTTAAAATTGCTCATAATTTGTATGGTGGCATGGGACTCTTCCTATCCACGTTCCCTCATACCTGTGATGAAATCTCTCGAACTAGTATATTATAATAGTATATCTTCAGCTCTATTTGCAGTACAATCTATTTGGAAAAATTATAATATTGCATTTTCATCTCTATCTGCAAGTCTGAAGCTTACGTGCCAAGTATGAAGCCTACTAAATGCATGTCGGTTTGAGTTTTTTTAGTTGCATGAAGATGCCCGTCGGAATCAAGAAAGGAATCATCAGGAAATCTCCCCAAATGATTACTGTCAACAACACAAGCGAGTGTGGAGCTGATAGAAGATGAGTTGGCGAGACAATTAAGATTGTCTTGATTCTAGAAGACTATGTGGATTGTAGGTAGGTTCTAGAAGTGTGCGAGGCAGTTTTTTCAGTAGAGCGAGTGGAACACAGAATAAAGAGACAAATCTCCCGAGTAGAGAAAGATATAAAAGGAAGTTGTGACATCAGAGATAGAGTTAGAAAGTTAAACACTTGCTAGAAGATTGATTAAGTGATTGTTTGTTCTATGATGAGCTCATTTTGATCCCTTGCAATGTTGTAATACTTTTGAATATATATATGAGTCTTTCATATGTTTGAGGTCTCAAGAATGCACACGACGTAGTATTATGTAAATCTGGGGAATCATCTAAAGAAGACATGAAATTCTTTTGTTGTTGAATATAGTCTGCTTAATGTGTACTTGTGTGTTATGGAATTGAAGTAATATTAAAGATGCAATAATTCTGATCTATTGTGTGTGATTCATGTGTTATTTGGATATGTGTGTGTATTGTTTTACTTAATAATCAATATTAAATTCAGACCAATGGAGTGCATGAATTCCATCACAGATGGTTCTCTGTATGTTTAGTATTTAATCCTTGACATAAGACCTTATGTGGTTCGGGATCTTTTCGTCAGGTGACTTATTAAAGAATTGTATTAAATGAGCATAAACCAAAGTACACCATAAAGAAGGAAAAGCTCTAAAATGAAAGAGACATAAGCATGCAATATGAACACAAAGAACTTGATAACAGAGTTCGTCCCTAGTGGACTACGTCTCTGGGTCCTGCTCTCAAATGGGTAGGTCTTTTTATTAACTCCACAAAAGAATTGGACAAAATACATAAGTATACCTCATTCTGGAGTTAAGCTACAGAAGATTTGCTCAGATCAGAAAACTAACACCACCACTGCATTCTTGGCGTCGATTTACCTAAAAATGTCTGTCTCCACGCCTCGATCCGAGTTTGACACTTTCAGGCCCAAGAGACACCCCTGCCTCGATTTTCGTGCCACTACTCCTGCAATAAATTACTGGAAAAATCTCAAAATACATTCCCTGTCTCGAAATTTGTGCCAAAATTTGTACAAGCGTGCCTTGGTTCTCTTTTGTCTCGTACACTGGCGGAGATGCGCTTTATATAAAAAATTCAGGTGGTTAAACATTGACGAGGTGGTTTGGCGTGCAAATAGGTGGAGCTATATTTAGAGCGTTGGTTGGCGGAGGTCTCGGGATCGAATCTCGTAAACTCCCCTTTTTAATACATGGTTACAATGGATTATTGGCACGCTTTGCTAAATCTGGCAGGCAGTTGCTAAACTGACGAAGATGCCATATGTGCGGGACCTCCGCCAGATTTGTCGGGGTCCTATTTACATATATATTTTTTTATTTTTCGGTCACGAGCCCTCCTTGGGAATTTTGGGGGTGCCACATGGTGCCCTTCGATTGGGCCACATGGAATCCATTGATTGACCCACCTAGATGGTAACGTCACCTCCACGTCACCTCCGTATATGACACCTCCACGCCACCTCCATACAAGAAACCTCCACGTCACCTTCGTACAAGACACGTGGCACCTTCTAGTTGGTTCCATGTGGCGTCACCTGGGGGTTCCACGTGGCACTTTTTTATCGGTCCACATGGAGCCCTGAAAATCCTATTGGCGGGTGACACGTGGCAACCTCTAGTGCTACCACATGGCATGTTGATGTCATCATGACACGTGTCATCCTCTGTGCTTTCCACGTATGTTGTACAGACAATGATGTCATCCATACTAATGTTGACGTCAGCAGTACGGATGTTGACTCATCCCTGATGACTAGGCTAGGTTGACCAAAACTTTGAATGTGAATAGCTTTCGATCTATAACTCCGTTTGACGAGCCGTTTACGTCATTAGAAACCTTGCAATGCGCTCTTCACGATCATGCCATTTTCACTGAGTTTTGGGAACTTTGACTTTTTGCCCTTCCTTTGTCTGCTGAAGCCATTCTGAGCATCCTAAGTTGCCTCTGCAAGTTCTGAGTTGTTCTTAGCCTTCTCTGGATCCTTTTTGGATCACACCTTCACACTGAGAGCTTCTTGGACCACCAAAAGATTTCATCAATCAACTGATAAGTGAGGGAAGAGTCCCCTCACTTTGTCCTTCTCAATCCACTTTGCCTTGCTTGGATGTGTGCCCTTTAATCCTACTCAAAGATAATCAACATCACCCCTACGCGAAGTCCTCGTTAATCTGCATATAAGGTGGAAGATATAAACGAAAAGCATTAGTGTCGCTTTTCTCCAAGATAGTGAAGGGTCCATATCCGATGGGCTTGATTTTCTTGCCTTCACCCTTCATTCGTTCCTTGCTAATGTGAAGCCATACCTGGTCTCCAACCTAGAACTGATGATCAACCCTGTGCTTATCATGCCAAGCTTTATACTGTGCTTGACTCTTCTCCAACTGTTCCATGACTGCCTGGTTTATCTGTTGAATCCTCTGGATGAACTTGTGGGCTCTATCCTATGTTCATTCTTCATTCACATCAACATCTCTCCCATACATCAAGTCCAAAGGGACCTTGGGTAGGTACCCAAAATATGTCTCAAAAGGTGAACTCTGAGTGGATGAATGTAAAGCTTGTTTATAATCATGTTGTACATAGGGTATCTTTTCATCCCATAACTTAGGATGCTTACTGTAGTAGCCTTGAAGAAAAAGTACCATTGTTTTGTTTACCACCTTTGTTTGTCCATCGGTCTGTGGATGGAAAGCAATGCTCCTCTTCAATTTGGTGTCCATCATTCTCCACAAGCTAGTCCAATGGACGTGGGTAACCCAAAGTGAACCCAAACATACTGAAAGAAGAGATTAACAGTCTGCTCAACAATGATCTTCTTTTTACATGGCATCAAGATACACATCTTGTTGAACCTATCCACTACAACATACAAATAATCATGTCCCCCTCTAGTCATTGGTAAACCCCCTACAAAATCCATGGAAATGCTTTCCCATGGATGGGATGGAACATGAAGTGGTGAGTATAGCCCCAATTTTCTATTAGTGGGCTTACAAGTAGAATACATCACACACCCGTTTACATATTTAGTTACAATTTCTTTCATTTGAGGCCAATAACAAAACCTCTGCAAATGAGCCATATTTTTTCCTACCCCAAAATGCCCAGACACAAGAGGAGTATGAGCTTCTCGTATTACATGGACTCGTTCACTTGTAGGAATACATAGCTTCCCAAGATGATCGAGTAATTTTCCCTGCAGACAATAGTTCTCTACCTATGCACCACGGGTTAACTTCTCATATACTTCTTTAAAATCTTCATCGATGGCATATTGTTCTACATAACTATCATGAGATAAAGAAGTATTCTTCAAAATAATAGAAGCAACAATAGGAGGTCTAGAAAGCATATCGGCTACCTTGTTACTTGTACCCTTCTTGTACTTTATTACCAAATAAAATTATTTTAGAAAACCCATCCATCTGTAGTGCTAAGATTGTTGGATTTTGGTATGTGCTTGAAGATACTGTAAGGGCTGGTGATTTGTATGTATACTTGTTTCCTTCCCTAACAAGTAGTGCTTCCATTTCTTTACGCTCTGAACTAATGCATACAACTCTTTATCATATGTAGGATAGTTAACAACAACTTGGTTAAAAGTCTCAGAGTGGTAACATATAGGCTTATGATTGCATCAATATTGCACCCATGGCGTATTCGCTCGCATTTGTCTCGATCTCAAAAGGATATTGAAGATTCAGTAGTGCTAATACTGGTGTGGTACCGATCTTCTCCTTCAAAGTGTCGAAAGATTTTTGTTGCTTTTGTTCTTCACACTGGTTAAGGCATGCAAAAGAGCTGTGATAAAGGAGAAGTTGGGAATGAATCTCCTCCAATACTGGACTACACCTAAGAAGCTTAAGATCTCGGTCACACTTTTTGATTCAGACCAATTTACAATTACATCAATTTTGAAAGGATCAATCTTCAATTGTCCTCCTCCTACAATATGACCTAAGTACACAAGTGTAGTCTTGCCAAATTCACAATTAGACATTTTTGCATACAACTTTTCCCTTTGCAAATTATCCAATACCTGCTTTACATGCCTTACATGTTCATCCCAATTCCTGCTAAAAACAAGAATGTCGTCTAAATATACAATCACAAAGTCATCCAGGAAAGGCATGAATACATCATTCATCACACACATGCAAGTTGTCAGAGCATTACAAAGCCCAACAACATAACTAACCACTCAAGCAATACCTATTTGGTTTTGAAGGCAGTCTTCCATGCATCTTGTTCTACGACCCTGATTTGATGATATCCACTGCACAAATCCAACTTAGTGAAATAAACAACATTCTTCAACTGATCAAGTAAATCATCTATGCGAGGAAGAGGGTATCATTTTTTCACCGTGATTTTATTTAAAGCCTGATAATAGACATACATTTGCCATGTGCCATCTTTCTTTGGCACCATCATGATCGGAGAACCACAAGGAGATGAACTGGGTTTGATGACCCCTTGAACCAATACATCCTGTACCTGCTTCTTGATCTCTTTCATCTCCACAACTGATATCATGTACATGCCCACATTAGGAAGAGGAGAATCTTGCTGAAGATGTATCTCATGTTGGATTTCCCTCTTAGGAGGTAATCCACCTAGTTCCTGAAAAATATCATCATACTTAGAAACAATATCAATTAATTCTTGTTTATGAGATGGATCACACCCTTGGAAAGTGTCGGATGTCCCGACATCTTTCTCTTTGACGACCATGACTACATATCTCTTATTAGTGGTTATGAGTCTTTTCATTTTCCCTGCACTAACAAGTGTCATATTTACCCTCATGCTGTGAGCTCTAATGATATATTCCACTCCCTCTTTAGTAAGGTAGTATTTTTTCTCATGACGAAAGAAGACTGCTTTTCTATCATAAAGATAAGGACTCCCCAACACTATGCCACATATATCAAGTGGTACAACATCCAAATCCACTTCATCAATCAACTTGGAAGCAATAACAAATCTGACCCTACATTGTTTGGTGACATTAAGTTTTTATTTATCACATACCCAACCAAGAGGATAAGGCTTTGGATGTGGTTTTGTTACAAGACTCATCTTCTTGACAAGTGCTTCAGATATTAAGTTTACTTGGGAACCCAGATCAAATAATGTGTCTATCTTAGTATGCTTAGATACAACTTGTATATGAAATAACTCATTCCTCTTTCATTCATCAATATGAGATTCATTATTGGAACTTGAACTAGTATGAAGAGAATCTTTACCTTGTACTCCAACCATTGTGATATTTCCTTCTTCTCCCAAATCAGAACCAAGATATTGTTGCGCTGTAGCAATGGTCTTTGTCTTCCCCTTTCCACCAAATTGTTTCGGTTTTTTTTTTTGGATGTAGTTTCCAACAATGTTCTTCATCGTGATCGCCCTTCTTGCAATGAGTGCAAGATGGTTTTCCTCCTTCTCTTGTCACTGTAGCAGTCTTATTGTCCTTCCTTTTAAACTTCTTGAAAGTCTTGTGTGGGAAATTGGAAGGTTTCTTCGTGGGATCTTCTTGAACATCTTTCCCCCAGTTCTCAAGGTGAGTGGCTTGCACACAAACTTCGTCAAGACTAGTGAGGTTAAACAAGAGAAAAGTATGACAAATATAACTGTGAAGTGCGCCAATATACTTCATTAAAGTTTCATAATAATCCAAAAAAATATTTAATGCAAGAGATTTCTTCCTAAATTCTTCTGTGAAACTTTGTACAGTCTGACCTTTACTCTGCCTCAAAGTTTGCCATTCCATCATTTCTTTATGTAAATACCCTAATGAATAGAACTGTTTCCTTATATCTATTTTAAATTCCGACCATGAGGAAAGAAGATTACGACACTTACTTATGTCATGTAGCTTTCTCTCCCACCATACGAGAGCGGTTCCTTCCAACCGAAGAGAAGCCAGTTTCACTTTAACTTCCTCTTTGTCAATATGTTGAACATGACAATATACTTCAACATGTTGGATCCAATTATCTAGCTTTTCAGGATTAACATCTCCATTAAACATAGGTAAAGAAAACTTTACATCAATCTTTAATAATGGTTTCTTAAAAGAGGCTTTATGGTTAGAATGTTGAGAGTGATAAGAATGCTCAGAGGAAGAAGAACTAAAACTTGAAGGCAAAGATGGAAGCTCAGGAGGGTCTCCTCCAACCCCTTAGTTTACCGAAGCATCATCATCAGGTGGTGCTTCCTTTTTCTTCCCTTTCTTCTTCATCCTCTTCTCGTAATCTCCATACATTCATTTGACCATTTCTGACATGTGATAAATGACCATGTGGAAGTTTTTCTCGTGTTCATCACGCTTGTCCTCTTTTGCCATCTTCTTCCTTTAGGATGCACGACCAACTTCATGATTGAAAGTCTTAAGAGTTCCTTCACCCTGCTTATGCTTGGCCCTAGTAAGCATTCATACTCAACAATTCAAGTCGAAGACGACTGCTCTGATAACAACATGATCCAGGATCTTTTCGTCAGGTGACTTATTAAATAATTGTATTAAATGAGCATAAACTAAAGTACACCGTAAAGAAGGAAAATCTCTAAAAGGAAAGAGACATAAGCATGCAATATGAACACAAAGAACTTGATAACGGAGTTCGTCCCAAGTGGACTACGTCTCTGGTCCTTCTCTCAAATGGGTAGGTATTTTTATTTACTCCACAAAAGAATTGGGCAAAATACATAAGTATACCTCATTCTGGAGTTAAGCTACAGAAGCTTTGCTTAGATTAGAAAACTAACACCACCACTACGTTCGTGACATCAATTAACCTAAAAATGACTGTCTCCACGCCTCGATCTGAGTCTGACACTTTCAGGCCCAAGAGACACCCCTACCCTGGTTTCCATGCCACTGCTCCTACAATAAATGACTGGGAAAATCTTGAAATGTGTGCCCTATCTCGAAATCTATGCCAAAATCCATACAAGCGTGCCTTGGTTCTCCTCTGTCCCATAGAATGGCAGAGATGTGCTTTATATACAAAATTCAGGCAGTTAAACATTGATGAGGTGGTTTGGCGTGATGGTAGGTGAAGCTATATTTAGAGCATTGGTTGGCAGAGGTCCCAGGATTGAATCTCATGGACTCCCCTTTTTAATACACGGTTACAATGGATTATTGACGCGCTCTAATAAATCTAACGGGTGGTTGCTAAACTGGCGGAGATGTCATATGTGGTGGGACCTTCACCAGATTTGGCAAGGTCCTATTTACATATATTTTTTTTTGGTTTTTCGGTCACGGGCCCTCTTTGGGCATTTCAGAGGTGCCATGTGGTGCCCTTCGATTGGGCCACGTGGCATCCGCTGATTGACCCACCTGGATGTTGACGTCACCTCCACGTCACCTTCATACTGGACACCTCCACGTCACCTCTGTACAGGACACCTCCATGTCACCTCCATACAGGACACATGGTGCCTTCTGGGTGGTGCCATGTGGTGTCACCTGGGGGTGCCACGTGGCACTTTTTTACCGATACACATGGAGCCCTAAAAATCCTATTAGCGGGTGACACGTGGCAGCCTCTAGTGCTGCTACGTGGCATGTTGACATTATCATGACACATGTTGGTCTCTGTGATTACCACATATGATGTATGGATGATGACATCATCCGTACTGATGTTGACTCATCCCTGCTAACTGGGCTAGGTTGATGAAAACTTTGACCGCAAATATCTTTTGATCCGTAACTCCATTTGACGAGCCGTTTAGGTCGTTATAAAGCTTGCAATGCGCTCTTCGCGATCATGCCATTTTCACTGAGTTTTGGGAAATTTTAATTTTTTCCCTTTCTCTGTCTGCTGAAGCCATTATGAGCATCCTGAGTTTCCTTTGCAAATTCTGAGTTGTTCTTAGCCTTCTCTGGATCCTTTTTGGATCATTATGGTCTCTGTGATCCTCTCTACATATCAAGTGAGAACTTCTTCAGCCTTGGTTGAGGATTGATATGTCAATGCTTTAGGGTTTTATTTGGTCAACTATGGACGAACCCTGGGTCTTAACCCCCTAGTGTGAGGAAGGACGTGCGCAAGTGTGAAAAAATGCCAACACGTGGTTCCATTGTCGGGACTTGAAATTCTTGTATTGGATGATGAAGGCAAGAAATGAGGTGGTATCCATCTCAGGAGGAAATTCAATATTGGCTAATTGCAAAAGAACATGAGTTTTCCTAGTGAGAAACTCAGGGCCTGAGAGTGAATGTGAAGAAATGGAAAGATAAGTATCTTTATACTGATATGCATGAAATGTTCTTTGCTAAATTTCCATGTCTTCTATATAAATGGATGAAAAGGAAAACTGCTTGCAATTCTATTTTGTGGCCTTTAGAACCTGTGGTTTGGGATCAAGCCATGCTTGAGAGATTGAAGGTGTTAAACAATAAGTGGAATTGGGTCACTGAATTCTAGTTTGCTCGAGTAAAGGAGGGCTATATTATTGAATTTTTTGTGGAATACATGGATTATTTCAGTGAGGATGAAAGAAAGTTTGCAGAGGGGCCGAGGAAATGAATGTTAGAAGAGATTCCACTCTAGATAAAGATGATGTTCGTAGAAAAAGGGATGATGTGCATGGAGCCCGACATAATGGCTGAGTAAACTCCCCTAGTGCTGGGGGGATTTGCAAAGATAAAGGAAAATGAGGTAGGAGATGGATTCGTAAGGAAGGATCTAGAAATTGTTGAGATGAGGTGAGGAATGGAATAGACCCAGAGGAGCATAGGAGCAAAAGAGTCAAAAGATACACAAGAAGAGTAGAGTTAAGAAGGAAAACATAGAAAAGGAGTGAAAGAAAGTTAGTTGTGGGTGCACGACGAAGGGTCGAGCCTAGAATGAAGAGAAAAGACACCTCACTAGGTGGTAGTGTGGAAGATAATGTTGTGCCAAGGAGGAGCATAGACAAGGATACGTCCATGAAGAGGCGTGGATCTAAGGATAGGGTGTCCAATGGGGATACCAATATGAGTAGCAGTGGTAGTAGTAGGGGCCTAGGTGACGAAGTCTTAGCCCCTTAGATGTTGCGAAGTACCACAACCTTAGAGGAAGAGGAAGTGCAGACCAGTGTGCATTAATAAGTGAAGAAGATGAAGCACAGAGTAGTGGTGCGTAGATAGGAGAGGAAGATGGATGCTCCCCTAGTGGTGGGGGAGATGAATTGGTGATTGTAGATGGTCTTGTGCAGCTACATGTAGGAAACTTGTTGGGTCACCTCACAAGAAATTTCAAAGAAGATGGACTTACCCCCCCTTTGTACCACCCCCATTGTGCATCTTTAATCAAGAAGAAAGAACATAAGATAGTGAAGCGATTGGAGTAGGAGAGAGAGAAGAAGGAGATAGAATAGAAGAGATGAGTGAAGAAGAAGTCGAATTCAATGCTACTTCACCCAGAGAAGTATTGGTGTTGAGAAACCAAACCTATAGTAGTTAGATAGGAGGAACTAGCTCGAGTTTGAGGATGGAAAATCATGATAGTACCTTGAGGTTACACGTATTCCATGGAACAGGTAGAGATAATGCAAAACAACATTGGTTTATGTGTGAAGCAATCTGGTCTATGAAGAGGATCACATACAAAGAAACAAATATTGCATAGATGGAAACCATGTTAAGGGACAGATCCTTGATGTGGTATATGAAGTACAAGGCCATTGCGTCAATGTGACAGGTAAGGTCCGTAACAAAGATTAAGCAAGATCTTCTTAGAGAATTCCAGAAACCTAAGTCAAAGTCTCAATGTATCATGGATATAAAGGAGATTAAATAAGAGGAAGGAGAAACCGTGTGGGATTATGACCAACAGTTCAAGATTTTATTGGATAGGATGACGTTCCAAATTCAGGATGTGCAACACAAAGAATGGTTTATTGTAGGGTTATTCCCCCATATACAAGTCCCACTCACCCAAAAAAAGGTCTCAAATCAAACAGAGGGAATATAAATTGCAATTCACTTGGAAGCGACACCAGTTGGGGCAGATACATCGAGATGATTGGTGCAAGTGCAATCACAACTAGCCAATCTGACGATGTAGTTGCAGGATATGGAAAAAGAAAAATGCATGCACAAGAATGTATGGTGTACTACATGTCACTTTGAGGGACATCTAAAGGATGAGTACATTATACTTCTGAATCATGTGGCAACAAGCGTACCCAAGTCTCTTTCCAACTAGACGTGCAGAGTGGTGAAATATATGTAGACAATGGTACCATGTACCAACCCACTACCTAACTTTGGAGAAGTATCAAAAGATGCGTCGTAATCCGTTTTGCAAGTTTTGTAAATCCATGGGACATGATGTCAATAATTGTCGGTCACTCCAACTGATGCAATACAATACCTGCGATGCATTTTGGGTACAAGAAGAACATAAGGGTGGTGATCATGATAGTGATGATAGAAGCATATACCAAGAAGGTCCCATAGATGGATATGGTCGCGGTCGCGACGAAATTTCGGAGGGGGAGGTAGGCCTTCCACTTGTTTCAATTGTGGAGAAATTGATCATGTATTAAGGTTTTGTACCAAACCGCATGTGCTTTGTGCATACTGCTACAGTCCTGAGCATGTCACCGAAGACTATCCCAACCTGTTGAAAAAGTGGGAAGACAGAAAAGCCAATTGCAACATGGTGCATGTGGAACCGTGCAAGAATAAGAAGAAGAATGATGAGGTTGATGTCTGGGTGGTAAAATGAGGAGAAACAAATATAGGAAGGGACTTCAAATAGGCAGAATGCTCAGGTCAAAAGTCAGAGGGGAAGATTAGAAAGGCAGTGCATCCCCCTCTTAAGCTCGATGATGCCCAACAAAAGTAGTTTATGCGCAATGCGCATAATGCTATTGAAGAAGAAAAAGTGTGCAAAGAGGTGCAACACGCAACACGAAAGTCACTTGAGGAGGCTTGGATCCAAAAGGAAGCGCATCGGGTGGCACAAAGGTCACTGGAGCAAGCTTAGATCCGTGAATAGATACAATGGGTGATGTAGAGGTCACTCGAAGAGGATCGCTCCTGTGAAGAAATACAACATGTGATTTAGAGGTCGATAGTGGAAGCTCATATGCACAAAGAAATACAACACGCCACGCCAAGGTATTTGGAAGAAGCATGCAAAAAGGACGAGTTGTGATGTGTTGAGAAAAGAGTGCTCGAGGAACAACACTTAGAGGAGTTGTAGCGCACAACGTGCACAAAAGAATTGAGCAACTTGAGTCATGAAACAGAGACTGACAACGAAGTAAGTACTTTCTTGTGTTTTTGTTTGCGATTGCTTTATGATCTAGATGCTACAAGAAAGTTGAAACATATGTTATTTACCTGCATGGGGGAAGAAGAGATTGAAAAAACTATATCCACCCCATGTCGAAAAGGAATCTATGTCAGGACAGAAAATAGAAGTACAGTGGATACGAATTCAAGATGATCGCGGAGCTTGGCAGTTATGACATGGATCAAGTCATCTTGGACCTAGGTTCTGACGTGAATATTATATCAAATAAGTCTTGAGAAGTGATAGGTAAACCAAATTTGGTTTGGACACCTATCCAACTAAGGTTGGAAAACCAATATAATATCTACCCCATAGGTCGACTAGAGAAAGTTGAAGTAAATATAGAAGGGGTCAAAATGAAGGATGACTTCGAGGTCATATAAATTATGGATGACTCAGACCCCTACCTTACATTGCTTGGTATTGACTAGGCATTTGACAATAATGCAGTACTAAATTTGAAGAAACAAGAAATGTCTTTTGAGACTGATACCCTGCACATGGTCACGCCTCTAGATCATTATGAAGGGGATCGATATAATGAGCTGATGGATGAGGATGCATGAAGTTCTATGATTGAAAACATATATAAGATCATTTGAGGCCGGGGTCTCCCAACAAAAGTGGGATCTAGCTTCTTTGCCACTCAAGGAGCATATTATTGTGATGCTAGCAATTGCAACAAAAACGAAGGAGATCACTGACGCTCGTGCTAAGCAATATAAAATCCCTGATATTATCACTTCTGCAACTGATAAGGCCTTGGTCTTGATAGCTCTCAGACATACAGTTTGTTGTCGACTATCTCATTGAGAAAATCAATACAACTGACCTGATTGAGAAAATCATTAAGAAGCATGTAAGGCAGTTTTTTCAGTAGAGCGAGTGGAATAGAGAAGAAAGAGATAGAGCTCTAGAGTAGAGAAAACTATAAAAGGAAGTTGTGACATCAGAAATGAAGTTAGAAAGTTAAACACTTGCTAGAAGATTGATTGAGACATTGTTTGTTTTGTGTGGAGCTCGTTCTGAGCCCTTGCAATGTTGTAATGCTTCTAAATATAAGTATGAGTCTGCCATATGTCCGAGGTCTCGGAAATGCACACAACGCAGTATATTGTAAATATGGGGAATCATCTAAAGAAGACATGAAACTTGTATACTTAATGGGGAGTCTGCTTAATGTATACTTGTGTGTTATGGAATTGAAGGAATAATAAAGCTGCAAAAATTCTGATCTATTATGTGTCATTCATGTGTTATTTGGATATGTATGTGTATTGTTTTACTTAATGATCAATAGTAAATTGAGGCCAATGGAGTGCATGAATGCATCCCGGATGGTTCTCTATATGTTTAGTCTTTCATCCCTGACACAAGACCTTATGGTCTCTATGATCATCTTTGCATCTCAGGTGAGACCTTCCTCAACCTTGACTGAGGATTATTATGTCGATGCTTTGGGGTTTTGTTGGTCAATTTTGGATGAACGCTGGATTTAAACCCCCCAGCGTGAAGAAGAATGCTCACAAGCGTGAAATGACGGCACCAACAATTAGAGTAAGTGATAAACAATATTTTTGAATCTAACTATCATAATTCGTTTTGACAATATTAATAGTCATACCCATACTAGAGTAGAAATCATTAAAAATATTTGATAAAAATATATTATTAATAATTGATAATTAAAAAAAACATAAAATGAAATTTTTTTACTTAAGTTTTGTTACTCATCGTACTTTAATTTTATTAACTATATTTAATATATCACAAATTAAAAAATATAACCATTAGTACATATTATATTTTGTTTTTCTTTTCAAATTATTATAAAGTGACCATATTCTTGTTCTATTAAAAAAAATTAAATAGAAAACCACCCACTATATATGTACTTCACCGTGAATGTGAAGGGTTTCTAATAATAATAATAATCTAATTTTAACATCACGACCAAGCCAGACACCAAATCAGTGTATGAGACCCCCTTGTTTGTGGGACAAGGGACCTCCTTCGCACAGTGATTTGACTACTAAAGTCTACAAATGTATACATACCCTACCCCCCTCTGGCTTTGAAATTGTGACCTCTTAGGAGGAAACACTTGTTCTACTCTGCGGTGAATTTTAATGAAGAACTTTGTACTCATAATGAATTTGAAAGGGATTCTACTTTGCGGTGAATTTGAATAGAGAACTTTATACTCACCGTGAATTTGAACGGTGAAGGGTTTCTACTTTGTGGTAAATCTGAATGGAGGTTTATACATATAAATTTGAATGGAGATTTATATTCTACAGTGAAGGAAACAATTTTATACTCTCAGGTGAATTTGAACGTAAATTGGTACAAAATTTGAACGGAATGAAGAGGTGTATCCGTATGGTAAATTTGAATGGTAGTTTATTTGTAAATCAGGGCTCTACAAAATACTTCTCTTCCTATAGGAGGAATATTGAACACTACTTTTATCATCTAATTCTTTATCGCACCACAATATCTCCCTAAATTTAGATGTAATAATATTTTTAATAGTATCATTATTTTGTAGAGTGACATCTTTATTCATTCCCTAATGATTTAGCCAAGGTTTGACATCTTTATGCCACCTTTGCTTGAGCCACGAGTTTGAAGAAATCCTAGGAAGCATCTTGTCTCCCATGCTGTTTATCTTGTTTTTGTACATTAGGTACATAGTAATGGTTGTGGTCTCAATGGGGAAAACTCACTTTTATGAGGAGGATATGATAGGGTGTATTGCCTTTAATTTTGAGATTATAAGTTATAAAACACTTTTGGATTTGTGTTATCTTTCTGGATGATTCTCTAGATATAGTGAAACCCAAACTTCACAACCATATAAGATAATAGGAGGGATGAGAATCTCAAAAATGAGTTTCTTCTTATCCCATAACCAAAGGTTCACTAATTTACAATTGTTTTCAAGTTCATAATAAGATTTCCACTCTCCATTTATTATTTTCTCAATGTTATAGTTCCAAGACTATAATAAGCTTTCCACCCTCCCTTTATTATTTTTTCAATATTATAGTTCTAGTTAAATTTGTAATAAAGATCCATTATTTGAATGAAGTCATTTACTCCAAGTTATTATTGTAATACACAAAATTAGTATAATTAATCTTTTTGAATTTAATTAAGATCACATGCTCGGTGGATTTTGGTTCTGAACACCAAGGTGAATTCATATTATCATCAATGGATGCCAACACCCACGAGAAAAGGGACCTGGATGCTCTCCTGTTGTTCAGAAATGCCATAACATCGGATCCATATGGAAATCTCTCCAATTGGACGGTCGAAAACTCCGACAACATATGTTCCTGGTATGGTATTTGTTGCAGGCGACACAATTCCAGTCGAGTTTGGCAAGCTTAAAGGGTTGCAAGTACTTGACATGAGCGACAATTTTATGTTCGGTTCTATTCCAGTCGAATTGGGCTTGTTGCATAAATTAGGCACCTTGAATCTTTCGCTCAATAATTTGACTGGAAGAATTCCACTTGAGTTTGACCAGCTTCAAGCGTTGTGAGTACTTGACCTCCGTTCGAATGCACTCAGCGTTTCTATTCCAAAAGAATTGGGCCTGCTCCATAAACGAGAGTACCTGCATCTAAAGAGAAGTGAATTCTCAGGTAGTATACCAGGTCAGTTGGGTAATTTGACACATCTTACACATTTGTCGATTTTTGGCCATAATTTTTCTAGTTCCATTCCTTCTGAAATATTGGGTCCCTCACTCTCCTATTTATCTCTTAGTCTTAACCTCAGAGGGAACTTACTTAAACACATTGCCAATTTGACCAGGTTGATGCACTTAAATCTTTATGAAACTAGGATGACTAATATCCCTGATGACATTGTCAATTTGACTAAGTTGACCAGATTACATGTTTCTTCAAATAAGCTAACTGGTAACATTCCTGTAGCACTTGCCAATTTGACTCAGTTGACCAACTTGGATCTTTCTTCAAATAGATTCACTGGTAACATCCCTGTAGCCCTTTCCAAATTGACTCAATTGACTAAACTATATTTTTCTTCAAATAGACTCACTAGTAGCATCGATGTAGCCCTTTCCAATTTGACTTAATTGACTCAAATAGATATTTCTTCAAATAGACTCATTGGTAATATCCCCGCGGCCCTTGCCAATTTTTCTCGATTGACTAAACTAGATCTTTCTTCAAATAGACTCAATGGTTGCATCCCTATAGCCCTTCCCAATTTAGTTCAATTGACATTCCTATCTCTTCATGATAACATGCTCACTGGTAACATCCCTAAAGCCATAGGAAATCTTCATTCATTGAAGTATTTAGATTTGCATTCAAATAAATTAACATGAACTATCCCATATAACATAGGTCAAGTAAAGTTTCTCTATGGACTAATCATTTATGATAACAATTTTTTTGGGAGTATTCCTGATAGTATTAATAGTTTGGTTTTAGTTCAGATCTTAGATCTATCAGAAAACTGTTTGGAGGGACCAATTCCTAATGACATTGGTAATTGCACTTCTATGACAATTTTCTTTGCACATTCTAATAACTTGGACGAGACACTCCCTTTATCTTTGGCCAATTGTACCCAACTTTAATTACTGGATTTAAGTAAAAATGGATTGACATGTGAGATTCCTCAGTAGTTCACAGTTTTTCATGACTTGAAAGTTTTAAGCATTGGTTATAACGATCTGCATGGTTATAATCCTCAATGCATTACAAGTCTCACCATGTTGCATTTGTTAGATTTATCCAACAACAAATTTAGTGGAGGAATACCAGTGCATCTTGAGAGACTCTCTGGATTTGCAAATGTGTCAAATCATAGTAGATTATATGATGAAATGGAAATTTTCATGAAAGGAAGTGAATATGCTCTGTCATATGTGTTGTCTACAAACATTATATTTGATTTGTCTTCCAATAATCTTACAAGGGAAAACCCCACAAGCATAGGAAGCATGAGTAGCTTGCGATTGTTGAATTTATCTGGAAATCAATTACAAGGAAAAATACCTGCATCTCTTGGTGGAATATCTACTTTGGAGCAATTAGACTTGGCGATTTTTTTTTGAGTGGATCAATTCCTGAAGAGCTATCTAAATTACATGAGTTGGCCATTTTGAATGTTTCATAAAACCTTCTTTGTGGGCGAATCCCAACAGGAACACAATTTTCCACTTTCAATGTATCTTCATT
>ML787968.1:427068-477627 GCA_009831015.1 Picea engelmannii
GGAGGAAATTCAATATTGGCTAATTGCAAAAGAACATGAGTTTTCCTAGTGAGAAACTCAGGGCCTGAGAGTGAATGTGAAGAAATGGAAAGATAAGTATCTTTATACTGATATGCATGAAATGTTCTTTGCTAAATTTCCATGTCTTCTATATAAATGGATGAAAAGGAAAACTGCTTGCAATTCTATTTTGTGGCCTTTAGAACCTGTGGTTTGGGATCAAGCCATGCTTGAGAGATTGAAGGTGTTAAACAATAAGTGGAATTGGGTCACTGAATTCTAGTTTGCTCGAGTAAAGGAGGGCTATATTATTGAATTTTTTGTGGAATACATGGATTATTTCAGTGAGGATGAAAGAAAGTTTGCAGAGGGGCCGAGGAAATGAATGTTAGAAGAGATTCCACTCTAGATAAAGATGATGTTCGTAGAAAAAGGGATGATGTGCATGGAGCCCGACATAATGGCTGAGTAAACTCCCCTAGTGCTGGGGGGATTTGCAAAGATAAAGGAAAATGAGGTAGGAGATGGATTCGTAAGGAAGGATCTAGAAATTGTTGAGATGAGGTGAGGAATGGAATAGACCCAGAGGAGCATAGGAGCAAAAGAGTCAAAAGATACACAAGAAGAGTAGAGTTAAGAAGGAAAACATAGAAAAGGAGTGAAAGAAAGTTAGTTGTGGGTGCACGACGAAGGGTCGAGCCTAGAATGAAGAGAAAAGACACCTCACTAGGTGGTAGTGTGGAAGATAATGTTGTGCCAAGGAGGAGCATAGACAAGGATACGTCCATGAAGAGGCGTGGATCTAAGGATAGGGTGTCCAATGGGGATACCAATATGAGTAGCAGTGGTAGTAGTAGGGGCCTAGGTGACGAAGTCTTAGCCCCTTAGATGTTGCGAAGTACCACAACCTTAGAGGAAGAGGAAGTGCAGACCAGTGTGCATTAATAAGTGAAGAAGATGAAGCACAGAGTAGTGGTGCGTAGATAGGAGAGGAAGATGGATGCTCCCCTAGTGGTGGGGGAGATGAATTGGTGATTGTAGATGGTCTTGTGCAGCTACATGTAGGAAACTTGTTGGGTCACCTCACAAGAAATTTCAAAGAAGATGGACTTACCCCCCCTTTGTACCACCCCCATTGTGCATCTTTAATCAAGAAGAAAGAACATAAGATAGTGAAGCGATTGGAGTAGGAGAGAGAGAAGAAGGAGATAGAATAGAAGAGATGAGTGAAGAAGAAGTCGAATTCAATGCTACTTCACCCAGAGAAGTATTGGTGTTGAGAAACCAAACCTATAGTAGTTAGATAGGAGGAACTAGCTCGAGTTTGAGGATGGAAAATCATGATAGTACCTTGAGGTTACACGTATTCCATGGAACAGGTAGAGATAATGCAAAACAACATTGGTTTATGTGTGAAGCAATCTGGTCTATGAAGAGGATCACATACAAAGAAACAAATATTGCATAGATGGAAACCATGTTAAGGGACAGATCCTTGATGTGGTATATGAAGTACAAGGCCATTGCGTCAATGTGACAGGTAAGGTCCGTAACAAAGATTAAGCAAGATCTTCTTAGAGAATTCCAGAAACCTAAGTCAAAGTCTCAATGTATCATGGATATAAAGGAGATTAAATAAGAGGAAGGAGAAACCGTGTGGGATTATGACCAACAGTTCAAGATTTTATTGGATAGGATGACGTTCCAAATTCAGGATGTGCAACACAAAGAATGGTTTATTGTAGGGTTATTCCCCCATATACAAGTCCCACTCACCCAAAAAAAGGTCTCAAATCAAACAGAGGGAATATAAATTGCAATTCACTTGGAAGCGACACCAGTTGGGGCAGATACATCGAGATGATTGGTGCAAGTGCAATCACAACTAGCCAATCTGACGATGTAGTTGCAGGATATGGAAAAAGAAAAATGCATGCACAAGAATGTATGGTGTACTACATGTCACTTTGAGGGACATCTAAAGGATGAGTACATTATACTTCTGAATCATGTGGCAACAAGCGTACCCAAGTCTCTTTCCAACTAGACGTGCAGAGTGGTGAAATATATGTAGACAATGGTACCATGTACCAACCCACTACCTAACTTTGGAGAAGTATCAAAAGATGCGTCGTAATCCGTTTTGCAAGTTTTGTAAATCCATGGGACATGATGTCAATAATTGTCGGTCACTCCAACTGATGCAATACAATACCTGCGATGCATTTTGGGTACAAGAAGAACATAAGGGTGGTGATCATGATAGTGATGATAGAAGCATATACCAAGAAGGTCCCATAGATGGATATGGTCGCGGTCGCGACGAAATTTCGGAGGGGGAGGTAGGCCTTCCACTTGTTTCAATTGTGGAGAAATTGATCATGTATTAAGGTTTTGTACCAAACCGCATGTGCTTTGTGCATACTGCTACAGTCCTGAGCATGTCACCGAAGACTATCCCAACCTGTTGAAAAAGTGGGAAGACAGAAAAGCCAATTGCAACATGGTGCATGTGGAACCGTGCAAGAATAAGAAGAAGAATGATGAGGTTGATGTCTGGGTGGTAAAATGAGGAGAAACAAATATAGGAAGGGACTTCAAATAGGCAGAATGCTCAGGTCAAAAGTCAGAGGGGAAGATTAGAAAGGCAGTGCATCCCCCTCTTAAGCTCGATGATGCCCAACAAAAGTAGTTTATGCGCAATGCGCATAATGCTATTGAAGAAGAAAAAGTGTGCAAAGAGGTGCAACACGCAACACGAAAGTCACTTGAGGAGGCTTGGATCCAAAAGGAAGCGCATCGGGTGGCACAAAGGTCACTGGAGCAAGCTTAGATCCGTGAATAGATACAATGGGTGATGTAGAGGTCACTCGAAGAGGATCGCTCCTGTGAAGAAATACAACATGTGATTTAGAGGTCGATAGTGGAAGCTCATATGCACAAAGAAATACAACACGCCACGCCAAGGTATTTGGAAGAAGCATGCAAAAAGGACGAGTTGTGATGTGTTGAGAAAAGAGTGCTCGAGGAACAACACTTAGAGGAGTTGTAGCGCACAACGTGCACAAAAGAATTGAGCAACTTGAGTCATGAAACAGAGACTGACAACGAAGTAAGTACTTTCTTGTGTTTTTGTTTGCGATTGCTTTATGATCTAGATGCTACAAGAAAGTTGAAACATATGTTATTTACCTGCATGGGGGAAGAAGAGATTGAAAAAACTATATCCACCCCATGTCGAAAAGGAATCTATGTCAGGACAGAAAATAGAAGTACAGTGGATACGAATTCAAGATGATCGCGGAGCTTGGCAGTTATGACATGGATCAAGTCATCTTGGACCTAGGTTCTGACGTGAATATTATATCAAATAAGTCTTGAGAAGTGATAGGTAAACCAAATTTGGTTTGGACACCTATCCAACTAAGGTTGGAAAACCAATATAATATCTACCCCATAGGTCGACTAGAGAAAGTTGAAGTAAATATAGAAGGGGTCAAAATGAAGGATGACTTCGAGGTCATATAAATTATGGATGACTCAGACCCCTACCTTACATTGCTTGGTATTGACTAGGCATTTGACAATAATGCAGTACTAAATTTGAAGAAACAAGAAATGTCTTTTGAGACTGATACCCTGCACATGGTCACGCCTCTAGATCATTATGAAGGGGATCGATATAATGAGCTGATGGATGAGGATGCATGAAGTTCTATGATTGAAAACATATATAAGATCATTTGAGGCCGGGGTCTCCCAACAAAAGTGGGATCTAGCTTCTTTGCCACTCAAGGAGCATATTATTGTGATGCTAGCAATTGCAACAAAAACGAAGGAGATCACTGACGCTCGTGCTAAGCAATATAAAATCCCTGATATTATCACTTCTGCAACTGATAAGGCCTTGGTCTTGATAGCTCTCAGACATACAGTTTGTTGTCGACTATCTCATTGAGAAAATCAATACAACTGACCTGATTGAGAAAATCATTAAGAAGCATGTAAGGCAGTTTTTTCAGTAGAGCGAGTGGAATAGAGAAGAAAGAGATAGAGCTCTAGAGTAGAGAAAACTATAAAAGGAAGTTGTGACATCAGAAATGAAGTTAGAAAGTTAAACACTTGCTAGAAGATTGATTGAGACATTGTTTGTTTTGTGTGGAGCTCGTTCTGAGCCCTTGCAATGTTGTAATGCTTCTAAATATAAGTATGAGTCTGCCATATGTCCGAGGTCTCGGAAATGCACACAACGCAGTATATTGTAAATATGGGGAATCATCTAAAGAAGACATGAAACTTGTATACTTAATGGGGAGTCTGCTTAATGTATACTTGTGTGTTATGGAATTGAAGGAATAATAAAGCTGCAAAAATTCTGATCTATTATGTGTCATTCATGTGTTATTTGGATATGTATGTGTATTGTTTTACTTAATGATCAATAGTAAATTGAGGCCAATGGAGTGCATGAATGCATCCCGGATGGTTCTCTATATGTTTAGTCTTTCATCCCTGACACAAGACCTTATGGTCTCTATGATCATCTTTGCATCTCAGGTGAGACCTTCCTCAACCTTGACTGAGGATTATTATGTCGATGCTTTGGGGTTTTGTTGGTCAATTTTGGATGAACGCTGGATTTAAACCCCCCAGCGTGAAGAAGAATGCTCACAAGCGTGAAATGACGGCACCAACAATTAGAGTAAGTGATAAACAATATTTTTGAATCTAACTATCATAATTCGTTTTGACAATATTAATAGTCATACCCATACTAGAGTAGAAATCATTAAAAATATTTGATAAAAATATATTATTAATAATTGATAATTAAAAAAAACATAAAATGAAATTTTTTTACTTAAGTTTTGTTACTCATCGTACTTTAATTTTATTAACTATATTTAATATATCACAAATTAAAAAATATAACCATTAGTACATATTATATTTTGTTTTTCTTTTCAAATTATTATAAAGTGACCATATTCTTGTTCTATTAAAAAAAATTAAATAGAAAACCACCCACTATATATGTACTTCACCGTGAATGTGAAGGGTTTCTAATAATAATAATAATCTAATTTTAACATCACGACCAAGCCAGACACCAAATCAGTGTATGAGACCCCCTTGTTTGTGGGACAAGGGACCTCCTTCGCACAGTGATTTGACTACTAAAGTCTACAAATGTATACATACCCTACCCCCCTCTGGCTTTGAAATTGTGACCTCTTAGGAGGAAACACTTGTTCTACTCTGCGGTGAATTTTAATGAAGAACTTTGTACTCATAATGAATTTGAAAGGGATTCTACTTTGCGGTGAATTTGAATAGAGAACTTTATACTCACCGTGAATTTGAACGGTGAAGGGTTTCTACTTTGTGGTAAATCTGAATGGAGGTTTATACATATAAATTTGAATGGAGATTTATATTCTACAGTGAAGGAAACAATTTTATACTCTCAGGTGAATTTGAACGTAAATTGGTACAAAATTTGAACGGAATGAAGAGGTGTATCCGTATGGTAAATTTGAATGGTAGTTTATTTGTAAATCAGGGCTCTACAAAATACTTCTCTTCCTATAGGAGGAATATTGAACACTACTTTTATCATCTAATTCTTTATCGCACCACAATATCTCCCTAAATTTAGATGTAATAATATTTTTAATAGTATCATTATTTTGTAGAGTGACATCTTTATTCATTCCCTAATGATTTAGCCAAGGTTTGACATCTTTATGCCACCTTTGCTTGAGCCACGAGTTTGAAGAAATCCTAGGAAGCATCTTGTCTCCCATGCTGTTTATCTTGTTTTTGTACATTAGGTACATAGTAATGGTTGTGGTCTCAATGGGGAAAACTCACTTTTATGAGGAGGATATGATAGGGTGTATTGCCTTTAATTTTGAGATTATAAGTTATAAAACACTTTTGGATTTGTGTTATCTTTCTGGATGATTCTCTAGATATAGTGAAACCCAAACTTCACAACCATATAAGATAATAGGAGGGATGAGAATCTCAAAAATGAGTTTCTTCTTATCCCATAACCAAAGGTTCACTAATTTACAATTGTTTTCAAGTTCATAATAAGATTTCCACTCTCCATTTATTATTTTCTCAATGTTATAGTTCCAAGACTATAATAAGCTTTCCACCCTCCCTTTATTATTTTTTCAATATTATAGTTCTAGTTAAATTTGTAATAAAGATCCATTATTTGAATGAAGTCATTTACTCCAAGTTATTATTGTAATACACAAAATTAGTATAATTAATCTTTTTGAATTTAATTAAGATCACATGCTCGGTGGATTTTGGTTCTGAACACCAAGGTGAATTCATATTATCATCAATGGATGCCAACACCCACGAGAAAAGGGACCTGGATGCTCTCCTGTTGTTCAGAAATGCCATAACATCGGATCCATATGGAAATCTCTCCAATTGGACGGTCGAAAACTCCGACAACATATGTTCCTGGTATGGTATTTGTTGCAGGCGACACAATTCCAGTCGAGTTTGGCAAGCTTAAAGGGTTGCAAGTACTTGACATGAGCGACAATTTTATGTTCGGTTCTATTCCAGTCGAATTGGGCTTGTTGCATAAATTAGGCACCTTGAATCTTTCGCTCAATAATTTGACTGGAAGAATTCCACTTGAGTTTGACCAGCTTCAAGCGTTGTGAGTACTTGACCTCCGTTCGAATGCACTCAGCGTTTCTATTCCAAAAGAATTGGGCCTGCTCCATAAACGAGAGTACCTGCATCTAAAGAGAAGTGAATTCTCAGGTAGTATACCAGGTCAGTTGGGTAATTTGACACATCTTACACATTTGTCGATTTTTGGCCATAATTTTTCTAGTTCCATTCCTTCTGAAATATTGGGTCCCTCACTCTCCTATTTATCTCTTAGTCTTAACCTCAGAGGGAACTTACTTAAACACATTGCCAATTTGACCAGGTTGATGCACTTAAATCTTTATGAAACTAGGATGACTAATATCCCTGATGACATTGTCAATTTGACTAAGTTGACCAGATTACATGTTTCTTCAAATAAGCTAACTGGTAACATTCCTGTAGCACTTGCCAATTTGACTCAGTTGACCAACTTGGATCTTTCTTCAAATAGATTCACTGGTAACATCCCTGTAGCCCTTTCCAAATTGACTCAATTGACTAAACTATATTTTTCTTCAAATAGACTCACTAGTAGCATCGATGTAGCCCTTTCCAATTTGACTTAATTGACTCAAATAGATATTTCTTCAAATAGACTCATTGGTAATATCCCCGCGGCCCTTGCCAATTTTTCTCGATTGACTAAACTAGATCTTTCTTCAAATAGACTCAATGGTTGCATCCCTATAGCCCTTCCCAATTTAGTTCAATTGACATTCCTATCTCTTCATGATAACATGCTCACTGGTAACATCCCTAAAGCCATAGGAAATCTTCATTCATTGAAGTATTTAGATTTGCATTCAAATAAATTAACATGAACTATCCCATATAACATAGGTCAAGTAAAGTTTCTCTATGGACTAATCATTTATGATAACAATTTTTTTGGGAGTATTCCTGATAGTATTAATAGTTTGGTTTTAGTTCAGATCTTAGATCTATCAGAAAACTGTTTGGAGGGACCAATTCCTAATGACATTGGTAATTGCACTTCTATGACAATTTTCTTTGCACATTCTAATAACTTGGACGAGACACTCCCTTTATCTTTGGCCAATTGTACCCAACTTTAATTACTGGATTTAAGTAAAAATGGATTGACATGTGAGATTCCTCAGTAGTTCACAGTTTTTCATGACTTGAAAGTTTTAAGCATTGGTTATAACGATCTGCATGGTTATAATCCTCAATGCATTACAAGTCTCACCATGTTGCATTTGTTAGATTTATCCAACAACAAATTTAGTGGAGGAATACCAGTGCATCTTGAGAGACTCTCTGGATTTGCAAATGTGTCAAATCATAGTAGATTATATGATGAAATGGAAATTTTCATGAAAGGAAGTGAATATGCTCTGTCATATGTGTTGTCTACAAACATTATATTTGATTTGTCTTCCAATAATCTTACAAGGGAAAACCCCACAAGCATAGGAAGCATGAGTAGCTTGCGATTGTTGAATTTATCTGGAAATCAATTACAAGGAAAAATACCTGCATCTCTTGGTGGAATATCTACTTTGGAGCAATTAGACTTGGCGATTTTTTTTTGAGTGGATCAATTCCTGAAGAGCTATCTAAATTACATGAGTTGGCCATTTTGAATGTTTCATAAAACCTTCTTTGTGGGCGAATCCCAACAGGAACACAATTTTCCACTTTCAATGTATCTTCATTCCAAAAGAATAAGTGTTTAAGGGGATGTCCTTTAGATTCATGTAATGAAAATGAAAGACAAGACAAAAAAAGTGATAATGATAGTGTGAGTAGTAATGTTAGAGCGGAATGGCTAAGCCATATGGATGAAAATATGTCATTAACAACATTGAATATAGGAATTGGAATTGGATTTAGGAAAGTAGTCGCTGTGTTTATGTTATGGAAGAAAGCTAAACATTAGGTGATACCTCCAAACACAAAGTTATCTTTTTTGGAATATAATGACATAGTCAAGATTTTCTAAGCTCAAAAGTTTCAATCCATTATGTTCAGTGTATGAAAAATTAACGTATTTAAAATTAATGTTTACTCATATATCATGGCTTGAAATCTCTAATGCACTTATGAAGTAGTGTTATCAATTATCATTGTTTTATAAATATAATATATTTTAAATAAATATAAATGTTGTTAAACTCATCGGATATCTCGTTGTTATTTAAAGTAACAATTCCATTTTAATTATTTATTTTTATTTTAATTAATAATGTATACTTATATGTATTTATTATTATTTTTAATATTAATGATGTACACTACTACCAAGTTGTGTTTATTATGATTTATAATATCATACTAATACCAAATTGTGTTTATTATTATTTATAATATCATACTAATACCAAGTTGTGTTTATTATTATTTATAATATCATACTAATACCAAGTTGTGTTTATTATTATTTATAATATCATATTGAAACATGAAACATGGATACACTCTATAAAACTTATTTATTGATATTCAAAGTTATGAAAATCTTACTCACATTTTGATTAAGTGAGAAGTAGATAAAGAATAGAACTTGTTAGTTTTGACTAAAAATTATATAAAAAGACTTAATGTTTTAAAACAATCTTTTAATTGATGTATTTTTTTTACTAGTGCTAATTAATTATAATGAAACATTGTTAGTAGAGTTAAGAATATATTCACAAAAAAAATCTCCTCAACATAGAGGTGAAGGAAAATTCAACATGTTGAAGGTGGAGGAGAATATGAAGGTGAAGGTAAGGTCCTACCTTCACCATGAAATGTGAAGGCATCCATATTGTTTTATTGTAAAACTACATAAAGATGTTGGTTTCATGTCCATAATGTTTTTGCTAGTCCATATAGTTTGTAGTAAAAATCCTCTTTTTCCATCCAAAAGAGGTCCAATTCTATCATGCTCCATCATCCAAAGCTAAGGTTGAAATAGTTGCATGATGAATACACTTTGGAATCCATCATTCCGTGGTACTTAAATTCATGGGCCTTAACTGATCAATAAGCTAGCAACGAGGGAGTGGATTCAAAACTTGCACTAAAGCCACAAATTTTCACATCATCTTTAAAATGTACTAAATTTTTTGATAACATATAGGATATGGATCCTCTACATGTGTGTTGCAATGGGCATGTCTATTTAACACATATTTCAATATATTTGGAAAATTTCTATTACAAGAACTTCATTACATTGATTTTTTTTTTGGTAAATATTTAATATATTTCATTAAATTTGAAAAAAATAATCCAAGGAGTTTTTCCATAAAATTTGGAAAAATTAATCCAAGGAACTATTTCCTCAATCACAATTATTTTTATTAATCCAAGTAAATCTTTAATATTCAAGCATTCAAAAAGGAAATATTATCTTAATTAGAACTAAATTGGTAGGCCATAAATCATGACGAGTCTATGAAAATCCCTAATTTGTCAAATATTAAGAACAATGATACAATGCGATAGTATATAGGAATAATATAATGAGTTAGACACGTAATTGCATACTGTATTACAAGAGGTTCTCTATCTATATTTGAGGTGACCAAAGTAGCATAAATATTGCTATTATCAAATAATGTTAATACATAGTCAAATATACAATAGCACAAATGGAAATAAATCATCATATTAAATTAAGTTAAGATAAAATAAAATAAGATAAAAATAATATTATTAATGTCCAACTAGTGGCTATGAATAGGTCAAACTTTGAGGTACAACATTATCAATACATAGCGGGAATGTGAAAACAACTGTTATAAGAAATATATCTAAGTTATACCATCCACTATCTATATTTAACATCCAATAGTGAGATATGTCTATGAATTATATACTAGATTTGTTTGGTGACTAATGGCTCTAACCCCCCACCTCACAGACCTTGAGGAGTTGGGGAGGAGAGAAGTTGATTGAATCAATAGTAAACAAGGGGATTAATGAGGACATTGCAAGGATGTCATAGGTAGAGGGCATGTGCCTCCCTTGCACTATGACAATGGTCTAGAATTGAGATTTCTTTGCCTATCTCTTAGTGTCTCTAGGTAGCACCAAGAAGAAGGAGGTGATCATCTTGGTGGTGTTTGGTGGAGGAGGTGGTTTGAGTAAGAAATATATGAGCCTAATGGATTCACTCATGTATAGCACTAGGAAACGCTAATCATGGTATTTGAAGAAGGTGGAGAGGGATTTCTGAGAGTCCTAATAGAGGCAATGGAACTGAACTCACATCTAGTAGTAAGTGTGGGAATAAGAAAGTGAATTGAGCCTCCATATTGGTATCCTATAAATGGAAAAGCCAACACACCCTATTTTTTCATAAAAGGTGGTGATTTGTCTCCACTCGAAGCATGTGTGAACAAACCTGAAACTGGTCTAGAGGTACTATCTCGAATGCATTCATCTAGTGATAGAGTGTATAGGCTAGTCTAATAATAAGGTCATCTCTCAACCCCATGAAGTGCTCTACACATAAGGCCATATAGGGTTTAAGGCCTTGAGGGGGATCTACCCAAGTAACTTGAATGTACCTCTTGTAAATGTCTTCCCTAATGATCCTGTTTAGTCCCTATTTTGTCAAAAAAGTTGAGAAAGTGAATTGAGAGAGTACTCGAATGGGGGAAGCTATTCCACTAAGATGCCTAGTGTGGATCGAAGTAAATTGGTTTCCTTTGAGAACCAAAACTAGGAGTATCCAAGTGAAGAAATGGTCTCTAAAGAGTGGTACATGAGCAAGGGGTACTAATTTCTCCCTATTGTCGAGTATGCAAAATCCTCGACTTAATGTAATATTTCTAACCAACCATAGAAAAAAAAAACATGGTTGAGCATTAATTTCACCAAAAGGAGGAGAAGATGATAATAATTTTAAATGTAGAACATATAGATGTTGAAACACATTTGCCAATGATTTAGTTGAACTTTGTATATTTCCCCATGCACTTTGATTATTAACGATTAATGTTTTAAATGTAACTACAAATAAATTATCAATAAATATATTAATTTTCAACATTAACTATGTATTCAAAGTCATTCATCTATGACCCATCTCCCAAGAACCTAAATATTCCACTTAGTACTCATTATCAATTAATTCTATTTTTTTTTTTTGTAAGAAATGTATCTTTCTTTACCTAAAGTTTTATTTCAAAAATTACATATCTCATTTATACACTCATATTAATGCGTAGAAGTAAATAAAAGTCAATAAATAACTATGTTCACTGTCGGCTTATATGAGATGATTTCAATTACAAATAATTGATTTAAAAATAAAAATTTACAAAAAGTTATGGATGGGGAAATCAAATGCCTTACACTTCAAAAAATTCAAAGAGATTAATTTATGACCCATCTCCAATGTTCGTGAATAGTCCACGTAGCACTCATTATCAATTAATTCTAAGTTTTTTAAAGTAACATATCTTTATTTACATGGAGTTTTATTTCAAAAATCACATATCATATTTATGCACTTATATTAATGCATACATGCAATTAAAAGTCAATAAATGACTTCATGCCTTGTTGACTTATATGAGATGATTGTAAATTTATAAATAATTAATCTAAGAATACAAATTTTAAAAGACGTTGTGGGAAGGTGCAAACTAATGCTTCACTCTCAGCACATATTAGTTGCAATGGAAATATAGAAAAACAACAAACTATTAACTAGGAGGAATTATTCGAGGTACATGCACAACTTATTAGAATATGGTGTAAAAATATGAAACACATGAACACGAATTAGCTTCTCGAATATATAACTTTTATTTATGGAAAATTTGTATAATTCAAAAAGATTCATGTTCTTATAACATTGGTATGTTACTTTTCCTCTAAAATATAATGCTTAAGTTTACATTAAGACATCACTTTAGTATCTAAATGACATAATTTATTGAAACAAATTTGCACAATTGTAGATAATAGTTGGTTCTTGTGTGCCATTATTTTTACATATTTTTTAATGTGAATTATATATGTATTTTTAAATTAATAAAGTTAATAAATCCTTGAAATTATGAGGTCAAGCATTAAAACTAAGTTTGAGGGTCTTAACATAATCAATTATTTTTATTTTTTTATTTTTAGTGTGTGGGTCTTGGTCTATACTTGTGCACCAATAATTTGTTTTCCATATGGGTGAAGCAATACAAAGTTATGCCAAAAATAAAAGACCTATGCATTTTAGAATTATGATATATGCACAAATAACAATCAATAAAAAACAGAAAACAATATTTCTTTTCCATACCATATATATAGATAGTTTAATTAGAATCAACATACAAAGCTCAATAAGTGTGTACAGTTTCATTAGCGATGAATATGTGGACCATATTTAAAAACCTAGTTGAAAATAGAGATAAGAATAGGGAGTTAGAAAAATTATTGTGTTTTGTTTATGTAGCTTGAATCACCAGGTTTGTCAATCCAAAGCTAAAACTGAAGTATCCAACTCATCTAAAACGTGGAGAAAAATAGACATCCCACCCTTTTTTTTGAATTTTTAGGACCGTGGATGTATTAATAACATGCATGCATTAGAAACACACACACACACATTAATAATGTGCATGTGTCAGTACAACAGACACATTTTTTTGTTTTTTGTTTTTACATAAAATGATTACTATCGGAAATTCCCTCACCTTGACATGTTTTAAAAGGAAATATTTAGCACTAAAATATTCTTTTAAAGGTAAAGGACCTATTTTCCTCTCTTGGGCATAGTCAATGCCCCTAGGCTCATCACTTTTGCATAAAACCACCTAACAACACTTGGAATACCACTATGGGATCAAAGAGCCCACAAAACAGACATGTGTTATGGTAGGAGACCTTGTTCACAATGCTCGAGGCCTAGAAGGTTCATTTTATTGCATAAGGCCCTTGTTTTCCTTTTCAACCACGGTCTAGACTCCTAGACACATGAGTATTTCCTAAAACCAATTCATGGAAACCGAATCCTAGTCAAAGGCCAAAGATCCCATAGAAAGGTCCTATGCAGTGTTTCAATGAATCTTTCACCATGCTTGAGCCCAATAAACTTTGTTAAATTCCCAAGGCCCTTGCTATACTTCGTTGACCATTTTTAAGATGCAAAGACCCATTAATGTTACTAAAAACATCATATTGTCTCCTAGTAAACTACTCATAGTCAAAAGATGCCTAAAAGAGGGAATGTTTTGTGGACTGAATGTGTTTTTCATGGTGAATGATTCAAAGAAACACCATTTAAGGAACAAGGCCCTTGTTTTCCTCTTATGACCTTGGTTGGACCTGTAGACCTATTCTTGGTGCAAAATTAACCTAGTCATGGCACCCATAGTACTCTTGGAGGAAATTGATAACTAACAGAGGTCAAATGTGGTTATTTGAGGACTCATCCATGGAAATTGTGCCTAAGAAGCAAGGTTAAGGGCTAGAGGCTCTTATTTCCCTCCCTCGACTATGGTCACATAAATGAGACCTGTATGTGATTCCCAAGACCTCATAATGACACCCGTATTCAACTCAAATGTCAATGATTCCTTGGAGAGGACTCATGTTATGGTTTTTAGGTGTTGTTGATGGTTCTTGAGCTCAAGAAGGTTCAATTAGGGATTAATTTAATTACTTCCCCCTTGACCATGCTTATGCCTCGACACACATTTTCAATGCACGAAACCTACTCATGGTGCTTGTATGCCATTCATAGGCCAAAGATCACCTACAAAGTGCTTATGTGTTGGTTTGAAGAAATTTTTAAGGATCTTGATCTTGAGAAGATTTAATAAGATCCTAAGGAATTTATTTTCATTATTTGATGATGATTAAGGCTTCATGACCCATCCATGGTCTTGTGTGGTGGTATGAGGATGCATTCATACCACTTAAGCCATGGTCTTAGGCTTAAGTGCTATGAGAACCATCCATGGTTCTTAAAACATATTAATGGCATCCATATCCAACTTCTAGGCCAAAGATCCCTAATGAGGGCTCATGTGACTACATCTAGGTTTTTTTCATTGTGTTTTAGCTTGAGAAGGTTCAATTAGGGATTAAGGCCCTTTTTTACCCCCTTGAGCATGTTTAGGAATCAAGATACATTTCCAATACATAAAACCTACTCATGGCACTTGTATCCCACTTTGAGGCCTGTAAAGAACCCCTACAAGGGAGTCATGTTGATTCTAGGACTCATTCAAGGTTATTGATCCTGAGAAGAGTCAACAATATCCCAAGGTTATTGTTTTCCTTTCTTGACCATGTTTAAGGCCATGTGACCCATCCTCAATACACAAAACCTCCTAATGGAGTCCATACCCAACTTTGATGCTAAAGACCCCCTAAATAGTGTCCATGTTGTGGTTTGCAGGTGTTGTTCATGGTGATTGAGTGCAAGAAGTGGATTTTAGGGCCTAAATCTCAAGTGTTTTCCTCCCCTAACCATGGATATTAAGTTCTAGAAGGTTCATTTAGGGATTAAGCCCCCTTTCTCCCCCCTATCCATGTTTAGATATCGAGACCCATTTATAGTGCACAAAACCTACTCATGGTGCTTTTATCCCACTTGGATGATAAAGAACCATGACCATGGCCTTGAGAATGATTTTTGGTGGGGGCCTGAGACACATTATTGTTTAGGGTATGTTTTTTGGTTTGATCATGGTGCACATATCCCTCTAGTAGGCTAGAGATACCCTACAAGTGCCTCATGTGGTGGTTTGAGGTTGTATTCAAGGCTATAACATGAGAATATTTGTGGGTTGTAGGTGTTAATGTTCATGGTGATTGAGATCGACACACATCATTTAGGGATAAATCCCCTTCTTATCCTCCCATGACCTTAGTTAGACCTCTAGACATATTCTTGGTGAAAAAATAACCTAATCATGATTTCCAAAGCACCCTTGGAGATGATTGATAACCAACAGATGTCAAATGTGGTGGTTCAAGGACTCATCCATGGTGATTGATACCGAGAAGAAAGGCTTAGGGCTAGAGGATATTATTCCCTCCCACAACTATGGTCATGGACTCAATATCCATACATGATGGTGCCCATATTCAAATTGAATTCCAAAGACTCCCTAAATAGGGCTCATGTCATGGTTTCTAGGTTTTATTCATGGTACTTGAGATTGAGAAGGGTCAATAATGGCTTAAGGCCATTGTTTCCCCCTTGAACACATTTATTCCATGTCACACATTTCTAATGCATCAAACCTACTCTTGGCACATGTATCCCACTTAGAGGCCTACAAAAAACCCCTATAAAGGACTCATGTGTTGGCTTGAGGACTCATTCAAGGCTCTTAAGATTGAGAATATTTAACAAGGTCCTAATGCACTTGTTTTAATTCTTTAATATGATTAAGTCCCTACAACCCATCCATGGTCCCATGTGGTGGTTTGAGGACATGTTCATGGTGCTTAAGCATAAGAAGCTATGTTTAGGGCATGGGGTTGGTGTTTCCCTTCTCCAACCATGGTCAAGATATTGATACTATTTTTTCCCTACCACCACTATGGTTAAGGCCCTAGGATCCATCCATAGTGTGTAGAACATCCTAAAGACACCCATATTTTTTAGGGTTAAATTTGACTCAGGAATGAGTTAAGGTGGTTTAGATCTCAACACATGGTTTTGGGCACATGGTATTGATGGCCGGTGGTTTTATATGCCGGAGAATGCATGTGAAGAATCATTTATAAGTCTTGTAAGGATCCATTATAAAGTGGCTTGGAGGTTAGCTCACTTGGTTGGGCTTGGCCTGTTTGGGTCAAGGTTAATAATATATCTATTATTAGGTTGGTTTTTCCCTGTAAAGGTTTTCCAGAATAATTGTGTGTCTATGTGTATGGTTTCTTGTGTAGTATTATTTCTCTTTCACAAATGTGTTTTATTATTCTAGGTTAAAAACCTAACAATTGGTATCAAAGCATAGGGAAGAAAATTGAAGACTCGGTGGCAGGTGTTGGCACCCTCATTCAGCGAAGGCGATTGAGCAGCCTCCAAACAAAGGATTGATGATTTCCAACATAAGGAGGCTGAGCAGATCTGAAATAGATCTGAGTTGTTTGAAATCCAAGATCTCATGGAGAATAAACGCTGATGAAGTAGTTGCGTATGGTGCAGCTGTGTAGACAAAAAAATTGAGAAGATTATTATCGGATCTGGCAGAGAATAAGATCCGATGGATCACGATGGAGCTCTATGCTGACATGGTGCCGAAGATAGTCGAGAACTTTCGCGCATTGTGCATTGGAGAGATAGGCACCGGTCGATCCAGCAAGCCCTTGCACTTCAAGGGTTTGAAATTCCACCGCGTGATCTCAAGGTTCATGTGCTAGGGAAACGACATGCAGGGCGTGTGGACGTGGGCATGGGTTTATGGTTTGAGTCCTGGAGCAGGTCTTGGCCTTGGCCTTGGTAGTTGGGAAACGAAGCACATGAAGTATGAGTGCCCAGACGCGATCCTCAATGGGGCTTCAACCATTTTTCCTACATGCGGAGATGGTGGGTTCAACTGGTCTGAAACGAAATTCACATTTCGTGGCCCTAACACCTGACATAGTGAAGAGAGGTCGCGCCATCCGGTCTGTGTTCAAAGTCTTGGACTGCGAGATGAATATTGAGCCGGACGAGCCCAAGTATGCGGAGTGCAATCCCATGGGGGCTGGTTGTGGTGGCCAAATGCGGCCTGATCTCATGCAATCATTTTTATCTCTAGACGAGAGGTGGTGCCAAGGAGCGAAAAGGACGAAGAAGTCTGCGTGCGTGAGACGAGAAGTGGGCTTGTTGTGAGAGCTGTAGGAAAGGATATTTCCTTCTGTCAGGTGTCACACATTGCATTGCAGGAAAACATTGGAAAAATGGCGGATGACGAGGAAGAAGACAAGCAAAGGATGCAACAACGGATGGTGATGTTGTAGTCATCATGAGAGACGAAAAAATAAATAAATTAATGGAGTAGAAATTGTTTGCATGTAAAAGGGAATATGGATGTAAGACTTGGTAAGAAATGTATACTCATGGTAATTCATTGGTTAATCCAGGTTGATATTGGTGGTCATCCACCTGTTCCAAATTCCACTTGGTTTATTTGGACAATTTTTAGTTCAACACATTTGACATCTCTTTGTAATTGTGGGTTCTGCACTTTTAGGGTTGTGTTGAATTCCTACACAACATCCAGGTGGATATTGGTGGTCACCCACCTATTCCAACTAGTTTATTTTGGCAATTTTCATGTCAGTACATCTTTCTGTACTTCTGGGGTCGTTTTGAAGCCCTAAACAACGTTTTTTGGGCTTACCACAGTCAAACTGTTGACAGAGTCAAAGCTTGAAGGCATAATGTGTAGTTCTCAAAAAGAACTTTCCAACATGATATCACACACCGGGAAGTCGATGTACTAACTTACCCCAACGAGGCCCACATGACTTTTGATGCTTCATCTCCAAGGGTTAGGTTTTTGAATGTCTAGGGTTTTGGCATTCATGTTTATTGTAAAAAGGCCTTCAGAGCCTCATTGTACTCATCTTCTTGTGAATGAGCGTAGCTATCAGATCTCTTCTCAAAGATAAGTTGTCACCATTCTAGCGAGTTCATTCACTCTGTAGTTTTATAGTCTCTGTACATTTGTTCCATTAATAGAAATCATGTATGGTTGTATTTCTATGTTTCTGGAAATATTTGTGTGTATTTCATTGTAATATCTCAACTTTCATTTCATTCCGAAAATAATCCGGATCATCGGCGAAGTCGGTAAAGTCGAGAGGAAGACCTAGGTGATAGGGGGGCTACATGCGGAATCTCCAAATCAAGTTTAAAGGGGGGATTGTCAGGGTTAACCTTGACTCGGGAATGAGTCAAAGTGGTTTAGGTATCAACACACGGTTTCAAGCACATGGTATTGATGGCCCGTGATTTTGTATGTCAGAGAACACATGTGAAGAAGCCTTTATAAGGCTTGTAAGGATCCATTGTAAAGTGGCCTAGAGGTGAGCGATGACTAGCTCACTTGGCTGGGCTTGGCCGATTTGGGTTAAGGTTAATAATAGATATATTATTAGGTTGGTTTTTTCATGCAGGGGTTTTCCAGGATAATTGTGTGTCTATGTGTATGGTTGCTTGTGTAGTATTATTTCTCTCTCACAAATATGTTTTATTATGCTCAGTTAAAAACCTAACAATATTCAAATATTAGGCCAAATGCCCCATAGTGAAAGCTCGTGTCATTGTGTATAGGTTTTTTTCGTGGTGCTTGTTCTTGAGAAGTTTCAATTAGGGATTATGGCCCTTGATCCCCCCATTGACCATGTTTACACATCAAAACCCATTTCCAGTGCATAAAGCCTACTCATGGCACCTGTATCCTATTTGAATGCCTATAAAGAATCCCTACAAATGACTCATATGTTGGTTCAAAAACTTGTTCAAGGATCTTGATACCAAGAAGGTTCAACAATATCACAAGGAACTTGTTCCAATTCCTTGATCATGTTCAAGGCACCACAACCATCCTTGGTGTGCAAAACCTCCTAATGCATCCATATCCAACTTTTATGCCAAAGACCTTTTGATCCATTGTCATGTCTAAACCTTGTATTTCATGTTAAGTTACATTATGCGGAAGAGCTCTCTTTTCATCCCAATCCATAATTCTCTGCATCCCACACAAGTTCTACATCTCCTCACTTCTTCGTGGAAAAATCATACACTTCCAACACTTAGCCATTTTCATGACTTGCGCCATGTGGAGAAGCCTTGTATTAAGATCATTTTTCGTGATTTGCATCAAGTATTTTCCCCACATTTCATGTATCTATTCACTTCACTTGTCCCGCATGAGTTGACAATTAGTCTATTTTCTAATTCTATTTTATGCAGAGGTAGAGAACATGACAAATGGCCACTTCCTCACAAAAACCTTTTCTCTGCATTAACTCTTCCCACATGACTCTCCTCCTCTCTACTGTAGTGTTCCATACTTAACTGATTTTTGAATCATGTCTCATGTGAAGAAATCAACACATTACCATTTCTCCGCAACACTTCCCCTCTGCATTAACTTTTCTTCGCAATGCATTCCCCCGCATGACTTTTTCCCACTTTACCTTTTCCCGCATAATTTCTCTTCTCCCTATCTACCCCATAATCTGTACTTAACCAATTCCCGAATCATATACCATGTGAAGAACTTGACACACCCATTTCTTTGTATGTAATTTTTCTTCGCGTATCATGTATTCCACGTGACTCATTTATCTGCATGGTTCATTCCTCCACAAGACTTGTGTCTTCACCTTCCTAACACACCAAATTTCCCATACTTAGTATATTTATCGCTAGGAAACTATTCACAATCTCCGTTCTCGAGATAATTTATGGTGCATTTATGATGTCCCGATTCAAAAGGAAAAGATGATTGTTAGGAATAAATGAGGCTTAATTGTCACATTTTCCAAAATATCATTTTTTATGAATGATAAATATTATTAATAGTTCACATACAATGCCAAGGAAAGTGTGCATAGTGAAAGGATGTATCATTAAGAACTATTAATGATATTATCCTTTTATCAATTAATCTCCATAATTCATATTAATAGCCTTCACATATATCAAAGTGTATTGAAAAGAGTGGGAAAGATGGAAACTAGAAGAAAAATAGAACCTTTCTATGGAGATATTGTCAACTCTCTCACTAAACAAAACAAAGATTTTCATTGGTCAATATCTTGTCAGTGGTATTCCAACCTCACTCCTGAGCAGAAACTTGCTAATAATATTTGGACAACTGGTCTAGCCAAGGTTGGTTGTATGCCTGAATTTTTTTATTTTAGAGAATTAGTTTATTGGTGCACAAGTATATTTGACTCCAAGCACAGGATGATACAAGTTGTTTCTGAAGGGAGGAATCCCGTTATTTTGAATTTGAAGGTATTCGGGAAAATTTTGCGACTCCCCATTCCAAATAAAGCTCTGAGGCTCCTGGAGGCCAAATCATTTCTGGATGCACAAGGTGGTAGAGTGAACTTATTGAAGTACTTCTTGGCATCATCTCCGACAATGCTAGTTAATACTACCTACATTATTCTATGTATACTATCTGAGCCATAGTGGGATTTTTCTTGGATTTTCTCACGACTAATGGGACATGATTCCACATCCTACATCTTGAGGTACATTCTATATGTTCTACACTTCTCTATTTGGATGAAAGAAGTATGTGACTGGGAAGAAATCTTCTCGAATGATATTTCTTATCAACTTTCCAATTACATGAAGACAAAGAGGTTTTTTATGACCTCTTATTTGGTGTTCGTTGTGACATACTGTATTGTTTTTTAAGGATTCCCACCAAGGGTTAATGTTGATGTTGTCAATGACCACATATGATTCTGGTATTCTGTGTTATGGAAGCATAAGGCACCATTCCACTTTTTTCCAAATGCAATACAAATTCATCAAAGAATTTAGACACGTTCTTATGGTAACACCGCTAATGATAATTACACAAGAAGCTTTAAATTTTCTCAAGGGAAAAAGCATCTATGTATATGGAGAGGAATCCACCTACATTAGGTTGTATGTGTTTGAAGGAAAAATGTTCCTTCTCCCCAATTTTATGTGTGATAGGTATTTTTTTGCTAAAGTTTGTAGACAATACAAGTCTTGATCTTCCTTCTTTGACAAAAGGAGGAAGCAACAATTTATTTCCTTACTTTTCCATGTCACTAACATTTCAATTATATTCCTACCCCACTTGTCCAAAACTACTGAATTTTTTAAATTTATAAGCAGCTGCAAGAGCCATTCTCCTGGAGGATGGCTAAGACCCTAGATGAGATCTAGGGCCCCTAGTGCACTCCCGGGGTACTTGGTTTGGGACCAAACAGTTAGTGCCATGGAAAAAGACCCTTGTTAGGGCCCCTAGTATACGACTGGGGTTCTTGGTCTAGAACCAAGCAATAAAAACCCCTGAGAGGGCCCCCAGTATACGACTGGGGTTCTTGGTCTAGGACCAAGCAGTTAAAGCCCCTAGATAAGCCTAGGGCCCCTGGAAATGTCCAGGGTACTCATGCCTATGGCATGGGTTGATCCTTGGTCTTTGACCTTGGTGGATAAGACCCCAGAAAAAGTTCTGGGGCTACTTGATCCTTGATCAAGTATTTTTTTGGTGCATGACCTTCCTTGAAGAAGGACATAACCACATGAGGGATAAGTCCCATATGCAATGATGATTAAGTAATAAGTTCACCATGAAAAATGAAGGAATGAGTATTGCCACCTTGCTAGCCCTCCTCTATCTTTACTTATGTTGGTTTGGGGTTTTTATGTTATTTTTGTTTTAAGGATAAATTAAGTTTAAATTAAAATATTCATTATATCATGTTTAAATTGCTTAATTTAAACATAATATTTTAATTATTATTTTAATTTAATTTTACCCCTAACCTAAACTATAAATATAACCCCCTACCTCTCAAATTATACATCTTTTGCATCACTTGTTTCTAAGTGTGATCAGATCCTCTCCTAACTGCGGCTCCTTTTTTTGTTGTTGAAGCTGCAACCCCTTTTGCTGTGAGTGGAGTCTTCTTGTTGCGACCTCTTCTAATTTTCTGTTGCATATTTTTGTGGTGTGGCTGCGGCTTCCCTTGAGTGTTGATTGTAGGGTGCTGCCCCTCTCCTTTCAACTGTGGTAAACCTGTATGGTGTGTGGCCTCTCCATTTTCTGTTGTGGTTGATTTCTGGGGTGCGACCCTCTCCATCTTCTGCTGTGGTTGAGTTCTAGGGTGTGGCTCTCTCCATTTTCTGTTGAGGATGAGTTCTAGGGTGCGGACCCACTTATGCTCTGTTGTGTAAAGCCTATAGGGTGCGACCCCTTCTTGTTGTGGTGTATTTGTAGGGTGCTACCCTTTCATTGCTGTGGGGTACTGTTGTGGCCCGACCCTCCTCCTCTCAGCTGTAAAGTAATTTCTGCTCAAATCTCTCTTTTTGAGCCATGACCTCCTCTAAGCCACTCCTCCTGTAAAGGTTTCTGTCCATAGTTTCTTTGTGTGAGAGATTTGAATGTTTTAAGCAAACTTGTTTGAGGGTTTCAACTGTGTAAAGTCCTTCTGGTTCTATTCCTTTGGTGGCAAGAAAGATTCTTTATTTATTGGCAAGAGATCCAACCTATAAGGTGGATCTATGAACTGAACCTTGTCTGAGCATAATACAAATGGTTCTACATCTCTTGTGGTTGTTGTGACTTCTTCAGAGGTAAGGTTTCTGCACTAGGTAAGTTGTCTACTCATTATCTTCAGATCTATACTTTGTTTTGATTTCTTTACTGTATGATTCATCTAGATCTACATATTAGCCTAGACAACTACTAGATCTGAGTTTTTCATTTTAGTTTGATTTACTGTTCATGATCAGTTTACTTTAGATCTATAGATCAGTGAAATGTTTTTGAGTTCAGCTTTATAGATTTGTTTCACTGTTTTGTCTTATCCTGAACTGTTCACTATCCAATTATTAGAGTTCTTGTTTAACTATTGAACAGTAGATTTGAGTTTTATTTCTGATCATCAGATCTAGTTTTTACTGAGTTTATTATTGTCTCACTTTAGATGTCCTAGATCTGAATACTAGTTAAAGTGTCTGAGTTTGTTGAACCTTAGGTCTAGTTGTTTTATTCACTGAAATTAAAAATATACTACTGTTTTGATTCATTGCCCTAAATCTAACATGGTATCAGAGCTAAGGGTGTAAACAGAGCTCAAGGATCTAATCTTGAGCCTACACAAATCCACTTTGTTAGGGTTGTTTTGCAGATTACAGTCATCTAATCTAGCACAGATTCAAACATGACTTCCTTATCAGTTAAAGTTGAAGACAAACTTGTAGGGGCTGCAAACTTTGATGCTTGGAAATACAGAATAATAAACATTCTTGAAGAAAATGATCTAGAAGATTATATCACTAGGGAGATTGAAGAACCTACTACAAACACAGCTAGGGCAGCATATAAGAGGAAACAAACCAAGGCTAAAATAATCATTTTTGATTCTATCAAAGACAACATGATGCCCTTAATTGGTCATTTAAGGACTGCCAAAGATTGCTTTGATGCTTTGGCAAATCTCTATGAGAAGAAGGCACCTACTCAGAAAAGAATCTTGAAGAAACAATTATGTACTTTGAAAATGGGAAAGGATGATACAGTTGCCATCTTCTTCTCCAAAATTGCTCAAACTAAAGATCAGCTTATTGCAATAGGAGTTCTTGTAGATGATGATGACCTGGTTCAAACAGCTATTGATGGACTTCCTGCTGCTTGGGGAGTTTTTCTTGCATCCGTGAATGGAAGAGAATCCCAACCTAATTTTGAAAGGTTGTGGCATGACTGCTTAGAAGAAGAAGGAAGACTAAACAATAGAAATGACTATCCTATCCTGCAAGATCATGCCCTTGCAGCAAAGACCAAGAAATGGAAGAAGTTCCCGAAGTCAAAAGGCAAAGGTAAGAAACCCAAAGGTAAGCTCTCGCATCTCAATCCTCATTTATCTAAAGTTAAATGTTTTAACTGCAATAGGCTAGGACATTATGCAAAAGATTGCAGGAGTCCTCCCTCTCAGCAGAGAAGAAGAGGAATATTTCAAGCCTCAGTTGCCACTGAAGAGGCTAAACCCCAAGAGGAGCCTCAAAGAAGACAAACCAGGGCTACCACTAAAGAGAAAAAACCACAGAAGGAATATTACCTCATCCCAGCTCTTTCCGACACTATCACCAAATCAGAGGAGATTTGGCTAATAGATAGTGGTGCTTCCAAATAGATGACAGGCTTCAAACATAACCTTGCAAATTATCAAGACAAGAAATTCAAAGAAAAGGTTGAGCTAGGTGATGACAACACCTATGACATAAAAGGTTTTGGCTCTACTTCTTTCCAGTTTCTCTCAGGTAATATCTTTCACATTGATGAAATTCTTTATGTACTTGGTTTAAAGAAAAATTTAATTTATGTTCCAGTTTTAGAAAGTAAAGGTTATTCAGTAGCTTTTTCAAAAGGTAAATCTCTTTTATGGTCCTCAAATGAAGATTTAAGTACTGTTATAACCATTGGAACTCATGAGTGTGGACTTTATAAGATTTCATGTCAAGTTGTTCAAGCTCTAGTTCATGAGACAATCAATCCCTGCGAGCTATGGCACAGGAGACTTGGACATCTCAATTACAATGCACTCCCAGGTTTGCAAAAGATGGTGACATGTATGCCAGTATTTTATGTTGAGCATAATAGTGTCTGTAAAGGTTGTTCACTTAGTAAGAACATAAAGAAACCCTATCCTCTCAGTAACAGAAAATCAAATGGAATTTTCAACTTAATCCATTATGACCTTTGCGGTCCCATGTCTGCACCCTCTATGAATGGTTGTATCTATTATATTATTTTTATTGATGATTTCTCACGTAAAACTTGGATCTATTTCTTAAAAACTAAAGATGAATCCTTCAACAGATTTCAAGAGTTTAAGAATTTTGTTGAAAATCAAACAGGAAGACACATCCGAGTTTTCAGAACAGACAACGATAAGGAATTTGACTCCTTCAAATATGATGAACTCTGTCGAGCTTCAAGAATTAAGAGGGAGCTAACCGTACCATACAACCCTCATCAAAATGGTGTAGCTGAACGAAAGAACAGAACTATCTGTGAAGCAGCCAGGGCTATGATGCATGATCAGAACTTGCCTCTATCACTTTGGTTTGAGGCTACTAGTACAACAGTGTACATACATAATAGATGTCCTCACAAAGTCCTTGAAGCGAAAACTCCTGAAGAAGTTTTCACTAGATGTAAACCCTCAGTTGAGCATTTAAGAATCTTTGGCAGTCCAGTTTATATACACATTCCAAAAGAGAAGAGGACTAAACTAGAGCCCTCTGGTAAGAAATGAATATTTGTGGGATACAGTGAGACCTCAAAAGCCTACATGATTTATATCCCTGGCCAAAAGTTCATTGAAGTAAGCAGAGATGTGACATTTCATGAAGAAACAAATTTTCGTCGGGCCAGAGATCTTCCATGTGATTCAGAGGAGCAGGAAGCTCCATCATTTGATTCTACTCTTCTAGATGAGCAGAGAGAGGAAACCTATGAAATTGTAGAAGATCCTTCAAGAGACTCTATTGAATTTCCAATGGAGTTACCTCCTGTCAAAAGGAAACCAGCTTGGTGCCGGAAGATATTAAAAGAAGCAGAAAAGCATTCAGCTCCGAAGGGCACCTTCAGAGAAAGCAAGAAACCAGATAAGTACTCCGGTCTCATAGCTCAATTAAATACTGTAATTGATTCAGAACCTTCCACCTTTGTTGATGCCTTCAAACATCAAGTATGGAAAGATGCTATGAACGAAGAATATGATTCTATTTTGAAGAATGATGTATGGACCATAGTACCTAGACCTCATGGTAAATCTGTAGTGACCTCAAAATGGATTTATAAGATAAAGCATGCAGCAGATGGCAGCATTGAGAAATACAAGGCGAGATTTGTGGCTCGTGGTTTCTGTCAGAAAGAAGGAATTGACTACGATGAGATTTTTGCTCCAGTTTCCAGGTATTCTTCAATCAAAATTATTATCTCACTTGTAGCAGTTTTTGGTTGGAAACTTCACCAGATGGACGTTAAGACTGTTTTTCTTAATGGTGAAGTTGAACAAGAAGTTTACATTGAACAACCGGAAGGTTTCGTGATACATGATAAAAGATCTCATGTATGCAAACTCAAGAAAGCCCTGTACGGGTTGAAACAAGCTCCGAGAGCTTGGTATGGTAGAATAGACAGTTTTCTACAAAGTCTTGGATTCTCCAAGAGCATAGCAGATCCAAATCTTTATATAAAGATTATTCAAAATCATCCAGTTATCCTAGTCTTATATGTGGATGATATGTTCCTCACTGGAGAGGAAACCTTGATAGCTCAGACTAAGAGGGAGCTTTCTGAAGAATTTGAAATGAAATATTTGGGACTCATGCACTATTTTCTGGGTTTGGAGGTTTGGCAAAAACCAAGAGAGATTTTTCTCTCACAGAGTAAATATGCAGTTGATATACTTCACAGATTTGGTATGATGGACTGCAAGTCCATGACGACTCCAATTATCTCTAACTTAAAGAAACTCCAAGATCAAGTCACAGGTTCAGATCCAGAATACCCCACCTTATATCGACAGATCATTGGATCCTTGATGTATCTCGTACATACGAGACCTGACATCTGTTATGCAATAAATTCTCTTATCCAGTTCACATGTGAACCTAAGCATACACATATGGTTGCAGTAGAAAATATTATGAGATATGTTCGGGGGACTATAGATTATGGTATCAGATACACATCCAGTGGAGGTGTGATGCTCCATGGTTTTATAGATTCAGATTGGATGGGCAGTGCAGTGGACCGGAAAAGTACTTCCGGATATTGCTTCAGTTTGGGTTCAGCTGTGATTTCCTGGTCCAGCAGGAAACAGGGCTCCGTAGCCCAAAGAACTGTAGAGGCAGAATACATTGTTGCTAGTGTTGCTGGCAGAGAAGTGGTGTGGCTCAGGAAGCTACTTTCAGACTTGTTCAGTTCAGAGCTTGAACCCACAGTCATCCACTATGACAATCAGAGCTGTATAAAGCTCACTGAGAACCCAGTGTTTCATGATATATCGAAACACATTGAGATGAGATATCATTATGTCCGGGACATGGTTCAGAAGAACGTTCTCAACATTCAGTATGTTCCGACAACAGAATATACAACAGATATTTTCACCAAGCCACTGCCCTTGACAAAGTTTGTATACTTTCGTGACAAGCTTGGTGTAGCCGAGAATGCCTCTCTTGCTGAGAGGGAGTTTTAAATTTATAAGCAGTTGCAAGAGACATTCTCCTGGAGGATGGCTAAGACCCTAGACTAGATCTAGGGAACCAGTGCACTCCTGGGGTACTTGGTTTGGGACCAAACAGTTAGTGCCATGGAAAAATACCCTTGTTAGGGCCCCCAGTATATGACTGGGGTTCTTGGTCTAGAACCAAGTAGTAAAGACCCCTGAGAGGGCCCCCAGTATACGACTGGGGTTCTTGGTCTAGGACCAAGTAGTTAAAGCCCCTAGATAATCCTAGGGCCCCTGGAAATGTCCAGGGTACTCATGCCTATGGCATGAGTTGATCCTTGGTCTTTGACCATGGTGGATAAGACCCCATAAAAAATTCTGGGGATACTTGATCCTTGATCAAGTATTTTGTTGGTGCATGACCTTCCTTGAACAAGGACATAACCACATGAGGGATAAGTCCCATATGCAATGATGATTAAGTAATAAGTTCACCATGAAAAATGAAGGAATGAGTATTGCCACCTTGCTAGCCCTCCTTTATCTTTACTTGTGTTGGTTTGGGGTTTTTATGTTATTTTTGTTTTAAGGATAAATCAAGTTTAAATTAAAATATTTATTATATCATGTTTAAATTGTTTAATTTAAACATGATATTTTAATTATTATTTTAATTTAATTTTACCCCTAACCTAAAATATAAATATAACCCTCTACCTCTCACATTATACATCTTTTGCATCACTTGTTTCTAAGTGTGATCGGATCCTCTCCTAGTTGCGACTCCTTTTTTTGCTGTTGAAGCTGCGGCCCCTTTTGCTGTGAGTGGAGTCTTCTTGCTGTGACCTATTCTAATTTTTTGTTGAAGATTTTTGTGGTGTGGTTGTGGCTTCCCTTGAGTGTTGACTGTGGGGTGTTGCCCCTCTCCTTTCAACTGTGGTAAACCTGTATGGTGTGTGGCCTCTCCATTTTCTGTTGTGGCTGAGTTCTAGGGTGGGGCCCTCTCCATCTTCTGTTGTGGATGAGTTCTAGGGTGCGGCCCTCTCCATTTTCTGCTGAGGATGAGTTCTAGGGTGTGGCCCCACTTATGCTCTGTTGTGTAAAGCCTATAGGATGCGGCCCCTTCTTGTTGTGGTGTATTTGTAGGGTGCTACCCTTTCACTGCTGTGTGGGGTACTGTTGTGGCTCGGCCCTCCTCCTCTCTGATGTAAAGTAATTTCTGCTAAGATCTCTCTTTTTGAGCCATGACCTCCTCTAAGCCACTCCTCCTGTAAAGGTTTTTGTCCACTGTTTCTTTGTGTGAGAGATTTGAATGTTTTAAGAAAACTTGTTTGAGGGCTTCAACTGTGTAAAGTCCTTCTGGTTCTATTCCTTTGGTGGAAAGAAAGATTCTTCATTTATTGGCAAGAGATCCAACCTATAAGGTGGATCTATGAACTGAACCTTGTCTGAGCATAATACAAATGGTTCTACATCTCTTGTGGTTGATGTGACTTCTTCAGAGGTAAGGTTTCTGCACTAGGTAAGTTGTCTACTCATTATCTTCAGATCTATACTTTGTTTTGATTTCTATACTATATGATTCATCTAGATCTACATATTAGCCTAGACAACTACTAGATCTGAGTTTTTCATTTTAGTTTGATTTACTGTTCATGATCAGTTTACTTTAGATCTATAGATCAGTGAAATGTTTTTGAGTTCAGCTTTATAGATTTGTTTCACTGTTTTGTCTTATCCTGAACTGTTCACTATCCAATTATCAGAGTTCTTGTTTAACTATTGAACAATAGATATGAGTTTTATTTCTGATCATCAGATCTAGTTTTTACTGAGTTTATTACTGTCTCACTTTAGATCTCCTAGATCTGAATACTAGTTAAAGTATTTGAGTTTGTTGAACCTTAGATCTAGTTGTTTTATTCACTGAAATTAAAAAGATACTATTGTTTTGGTTCATTGCCCTAAATCCAACAGAATTATTGAATTCATTCCATTTGAAAAAAATTAAAGCCTTCAAAGGATTTGACCCCGAAGGAACATTTTCTTCCCATTCATCTTCAATTGGCTATGGTACTACTTTTTTCCAGAATGCCATAAATCATAGAGGGAGCTGGTGATAGTGACCCTAATAGCACCCGAGCAATTTACAGAAAAGAGAAACAAATTTATGATGATGGTTTTGTCACACAATTTAGTTTAAGTACGCAGGTTAAGAAGATGAAGTTGAAGAAGGAACGTCAACAAGGCAAGTGAAAGAAAATATGCAAAACTAAGACTAGTACCCATACTGATTCTTCCTCCACCCCAAAAAGCCAAGAGATTAATGTGCGTAAATGAGGAAATAATGAAAGATGTGCACAAGGAGTTGATGGAGATGACCCCCCTTATTTCAATACGAAGAAAAATCATACCGTTGGAAATACACAGAGAAAAAGGAGTAATAGCAACACAATTTCTCAAAACCCTGAAGTCTCAGAAGATGATTTGGTTGAGATGGAAGTTAATAATTAGAACCAAGTGTCTGAATAAGTAGTAAGTACAGATAATGAAATCCAACAATTAGCAGAGGAGTTGGACCATGAGTGACCAAATTTTTTTGAGGAGCGAACTTTGACCTTACACAATACTAAATACAATAAAGATTTTATAAAACTACAAATAGAAAAAATTCATGTTAAAAATAAGAGAGTCATGGAAAAGTGGAGTTCAAAGTTGGATGTATCCATAGTAGAACCTTTTGGAATACTCAAGTTACATATCACCACTGGATATGATTTGACCCATCTATTACCGAACAAGAATTAGAGAATATCAGACTGAAAAAGAGGATAAATGAGTTGGAGGATGCTCTAAGTCCAAGACCATTGTTTGCATAACCATCATCTATTATGGTTCCAGAAATAGCTCCACAAGACACCCCATGAACATTCTCTAGAGTAAAAAAGGATGTTGAATTGTTAAGTGATGTTACAATGTATATATCAAAGAATATAAACAAGAGGCTCATTATAATTTTGGAAGTGTGGAAAGTAGGCACCAACCTAAGGAATTTGTCAAAAATAATGTATTCTCTTACCGATTTTCGATAACAAGACTTGGACAATGATGAGTATTTTTATAAAAATTATCAGAGTACATTGGTAGCACAAGTGGAAGACATGTGCGACTTCACATTAAAGAAACAATATTTACCCTCAAAAAATGGAATGAAACAAATAAAATATGGTTGTCTTGCAAGGATAAAGGTCCTTCGAGAATTAATTGCAAGTTGTAAAAGGATTGAGGGAAAAATAAGTGATTCATTTTTAAAATCACTTGATTTAGTCAAATAAATTGAGGTCCCGCCATTAATTAGAGAATCAACATTGTTAACCAAGGAACAATTAGAATCTAAGTTAAACATACTCAAGATTTCATGGGGTGGTGAGTTTGACAATCTCACTAGTTTCCCAGAAGAGGAAATAAAACAATAGTTGGTTAAGTTTGTTAATGATAATGAATATCATTTGGAAACAATATAAGAATTACACTCTGAGTGCAAGGTAATAAAAGATTATAAATTTTCTATTAGGGTAAAGAAATACATAATTGTTCCACCGTTGAAGGATTATATAGAAAATTGGCTCAAGAGTTTGTTGAATGAAATAACTAATCATCAATAACTACCAAGAAGTAGTTGCACCGGAAAGGTTCAAGTTCCGACTATATTTATGAGGTCCTGAAGGGGAGAAAAGGAGGAGAAATCCATCCATAAAACTCTATTTTCATTTTGTGAGTACATTTTCTTTTGAAGCTTTTCCCTTTTTCATCTCAATCTATGATCACCCAACTTTATGTCTTTATTGTTTACCAGTAAAGTCGATACCTAATTTTTTTTCTCTCGTCTTCCAGGTTAGCTCTGTTACTATATGGTCCATGGGAGCTCCATCCTAGTACACTAGGATGAACATATTTTTATCATTATAATATCACGGATATTATGTTGTGTTGTTTATGCACACATTTTATTTGAACTTGGAAAGCCAATTTGTAATATTCTTTTAAAGACTCTCATAGAGAGTTATTTGTGGAGATCACAACTTTTGTGATTTTTGAATTTCATTGAAGCATGAGATCTTGAGTATGTGTTTCCATTTCATCCTTAAGATATTAAATGTTTGAAATAATTTAAAACCCTCTATTTTGGACCTTCAATTATTTTTTGTCCTATATATCTTGCTTCGAAGCATTTTCCCCTTACTCTATGAATGGATTTGATGGAATGGATGTAGTTATTATGTATATTTCAATTTAGGTTATTATTTTTCTATGGATTACTAGTCCTTGTTTAGTTGTTTTTTTTACAACCTGGCCCACTCTTAGGTGTTGATGATATGAATGCTTAAATCTATTGTTTGAATAAGTGAATTTAAAATATAAGTGAGAAAGATGAGTACCATCTATATTTCCATGAACAACAGTTGCAAACCATAACACAAGACCCCCTAGAGAGGGCTTGTGTTATGGTTTGCAACTAATGTTCATGGAAATTGGTGCAAACCTAGAACCAATGCTGCAACTTTATTTGGATTATATTTCACTCAATTTCTCTTCTATGATACTTGATTTCTCAGTTTTGGAACCATATAATTTTTCTATACAATTTTAGAGGATTATACCTTCCTCTCTTTTCTCAAAGTTCTTTGGGAAACCCTTGAAAAAACTTCACTGGAATTTAAAACTGCGATAACAAAGTTTCACAAATGGTGCAACTATTGAACAAATGCTACAAAATGGATCAAATTGTACTCAATTTCTTCTCTCGAACTCTCACTTCAATAGCTATGGACTTATTCTAATTTATTTAGGTTCATAGAGCACTATCCCTTTAGTTATTCTCTTCTAATTCACCATGAAAACCTTCCAAAAATCCTCTTTGTAATTTTGAATATGTTGTGAGAGTGGATAACGCTTTTTGGAATACGACCGAGGGTTGGGAACCATGGCTTAAAGAAAGAACGCTTATCATTGGATTTGCACCAAGACCATGTTATCACTTGTTATTTATATGACCGTCGGCTAGGACCATAAATTACTCTGAAAGAGAGATTTGGGTTGTTGATCGTTTCAGTGATCAATGACCAACATTTACAACTGGCTTTACAAACATTTTTGAGGATTCAACCTCGATTTCCATGGCATTTTGGTTTACAATCTCCACATGCAATGTTATTCAATCCGTGTTGTAAGACATGTGAATGAATTCAATCAATTTCATCTATGGAGGGATTCGATCTACCTCTAGATCTAGATCAAACCCGAAATCTCATTCTCAAAATTTTGGAGAGAAATGCATTGAGAAATAGACAAGGAATAGGAATAAACTAAAAACTTTATTTACATTCAATCGATAACAAAAACCATAGAATCTGGTTCAAATACATAGATTCGATCAAATCTGTCTCAAATCTCTTTGTTTCTTTTCTCAGAATTTTTCACACCTGCTCACACACACACACACACACACACACACACACACACACACACACACACACACACACACACCAATGTTTTTTTCCACACACTCTCTGGTATATTTCTAAGAAAAATTATAATAATATTACCACAAAATTAGAGTCAGATAGTTTTCCATATCTAACACACTAGAGCTATCTCAACCAACTCCAAATTTAGAAATATGTTCCTAAATCCTAGCAACAATGTAACAACTGTGAAACCATTTGATCTAGGATAACTTCTAGAGATATTCTAGATGAAATATTACAAATAAAATGAAACAATTAGGAAACCAACTTCCTTAGGAAATATTTTGACCCCTAGGTCAGGTAAAACATGTACAAGTTTTGTTGATTCCCCTGCATCATAAATGGATCCTAAGAAGTAGAATTTAGGGCATATGGCCCAAGTGTTTTCCTCCCATAACCATGGTGCTTAATTTATACAAGGTTCACTTAAGGCTTAAGCCCCTTATTCCCCCCCCTTACCATGTTTAGACCTCAAGACCCTTTTCTAGTTCACAAAACCTACTCATGACACCCTTATCCCACTTGGATGCTAAAAAACCCTTCTCATGTCTCTAAGAATGTTTCTTGGTGTGGGATCAAGACACATTCTTGTTTAGGACATATATTGTGGCTTAAACATGGCACACATATTTCTATCTTAAGCTAGAGATACCCTATAAGGGTCTTTTGTGGTGATTTTGGGACATGTTTAGCACAATATCCTGAAAATATTTGTGGGTTATAGGTGTTTTTAATGGAAATAGAGATCAAAACGCCATCATTTAGAACACAGGCCCCTTGTTGTGCTCTTGTGACCTTGGTTAGAACTCTAGACACAATCTTGGAGCACAACTAACCTAGTCATGGAACCCATAGCACCCTTGGAGGTGATTGATAACCAAAAAAGGTCAAATATGGTGGTTTGAGGATTCGTCCATGGTGATTGAGTCTAAGAAGCATGGTTTTGGGATATAGGGAGAAATGTTGATAATTTATGAAATAAAATAGGTGGACAACTTGGTTTTATCAACTCTCCCTACTAGCTTTGCATCTACCTTACTCTCTAAGTAATCGACATGGAGGAATCTTGGAAGTTAATTACTAATGGTTTTAGGGTTGATTTTTGACCCATTGTAACAACAAAATGCACACAATAATAATGCACACGAGTTATTAATATGTGTACCATAATAATGCTCACACATTGTTAATGCATGCACACTAATAACGCCATGCATTTTTTCCTATATAAAACAAGGAAAGGCACAAAGCACAACCTTATTGTCTCTAAAAAATAGGGCCTTGTATACACAAGCATAGACATTTCCCTAGAAATACTACTATTATAACATGTTTTGTTGGTTAGTGTTATTGGGAAGAGAAATTTTGTCAAGTTTTTGTTGTCATCAATCTTGTGAAGATGGGAAATATATGAAATCGAGCAAGAAAATATGATAGGAAGGAGAAACCCCTTAAAATGTCAATGAACTAAGAGAAAAGGTACAATTGGGTATGGAAGAACATAGGCATCCATTAGTCACCAACTCAATTCCTTGCACAACATACGTCATAGTGATCTCTCCTTCATTATCACATGTGAATAATATGCATCCAATGGAGGCCATTCTAATTCCACCATCAAATCTTGAAACTCCAACCCATGTTTCATTAACAAACAATGATCAAGTAGAAGAAAACATGGGAATTTTGCGTTACATTGAGTATACATAGGGAGAAGTTAGACACTCAAAATTTTTACAACCTTTCAATGAAGAGGCTTCTAAGGTGCAAGTTGTTTTTGAATAATTAGATGTTCATCATAGGAACCACTAACATGTCTAGTGCACTTCAAATATTAAACATCAAGTGAATGAAGTGCTATGATATCCTGGTGAGTTTCCACAATGTCATGATGGTGATTTTTAGGCTTTGAGTCCACCTTCCTTACCTTATCTATCTAGTGTGCAATGAAGAACTCCTAGATGTGTTCATGAGGATGAAATTTCCCTAGTGATCCTTGAAGGTAGGCTACCTACATGATATATTGATTGGGAGTGCAATGGAATTATTAAAATATTATTTTGAATAAAAAAATTGAGCATCTAAAGGGAAACTAGTTTTGGCCTTGTTAAAAATAGCATGCTTTAGTTGTTGTTAGGAAAATTTTAGGCATAAGGACAGTTAAAAGTTTAGAGACCACTAATCATGTTTTCATAAATCTCCAAGCTACTTTTAATACTATTTTAAAGAATACTGATTTGAAACACTGTAATGTAGTATGTCATGTATAATTAGAATTGATTGCAAACATGGTCACGAGGCAACATCACTTTCTCTCTCTCTCTCTCTCTCACACACACACACATCTAAAAATTTTAAAGTAAGATTCAAAACACTTTGAAAGTATTATATTATAACATAAAGTCTTGATAAACTAGGTTAACCATATTATCAAGTTTTGATTGGTAGGTTGCCTCATTCAGAAATGAATTTGATTGAAGTTATCAAGGGACTAGTCTAAAATTCTTGGCATGAAAACACTAGGCCTTCATCCAATCAGAAGGATGTTCTAAGGTCGAGGAGGGGTTCTAGGGAGAATCCCAAAACCCCACATTAAACACTTTATTGGCAATACATAGACATAAATCTATGTGATATTCAAGAATGATAACAAGGATTTGAACATGGGTCAGATATATTTTGAGGAATGCAAACCTTGGTACGATAGAATATGCATAGATCATAACACGTGCCATTACAAATACCACATAGAATCTTGTTATTATTATGACACATATATACACATCCATCATGTTTTTCATATTATCCATGTGAAAAATGCTTGGCCATACTACCATTAATTTTTCCAGGAGACTTTATTCGTAGCATCAAGTGTCCAAGGCCCAATGAACAAAAATATTATGCAAAATCTTGTTTAGATGGGACATATCCCATCTTTAGTGGGTTTGCATTATTGGAATAGTGCATTCATGAAAGTGAGGAGCATGGATTTGGGAGGATGGTGGTTGAAATGCATAGATGCAAATATGTTACTTATGAACTAAAAAATGGGGAAAAAAGCATAAAGATAGCATTGGTGATGTCCCAAGTTAGTGTTGTGTACTTAAAGGGAATACATTCATTCAAATTTTACTTGTAAATTTGACATATAGTTTTAAAAGGTAGCATTGTAATTATTTCTTGATTTTTGTGTTTTGAAATGACATAGTAATTATGTTTGCTTTATTTCTTGATTTTTGATATATAGTTTTAAAAGGTAGCATTGTAATTATTTCTTGATTTTTGTGTTTTGAAATGACATAGTAATTATGTTTGCTTTATTTCTTGATTTTTGATATATATATATATATATATATATATATATATATATATATATATATATATATATTGAATTTTAATATTACTAAGGACTACACACACAAAGTGCATTTTAAAACAACTAAGGACTTCTACCTTGAATCAAGATTCCATACTTTTTGTAAAATGCAAGGTAAAACCATCTTACTATAAAATGCACACCTAAGACTCATATGACCTCCAAATTGAGTGGTTTAAATTGTGGATTTTGGATTTTATTATTTTACATCTATTCATACTTTAGCTGTGCATTTTGAAACCAAAAACCCTCTACTGTGTGAAAACGCTAAAATTGGCCTTGTAAATGCAAAAACATGCATAAAGGGAAAAATGCATAAAAGTGCAAGAAAACAGGGCATGATGAGAAATGGACGCTCTAGGAATAAAAATCCATGTATGGTGTTGTTAATTTACAAGTTAAAAGTTACATGACTGTGGATTTGTTGTAAACCCTAAATAATGCATACTAGGGTGATTTCTGCCTAGAATTTAGTAAAGGGTTGAAATATACATGAATGTTTGGAAACTATGCACACACACTAACTAAAATGGAAAAATGTGTACTAAATACCTATTTCCATGAGCTAGATGAGGCAGGATCTTGTACAACCACATCACACATAGACTAGTTGTTAGTTGCATTTCCATTGCAAAGACCTGCAAAAATCATTAGAGAAACAAGGTTATATGACTGAATAATAATTAAATAAATAAACATGCATATCGACATGTAAGAGACTCTAGAAAGAATAAAATGCAATACCTTATTGAGGAAAATACTTGTATTGCTTTTAAACTGTAATTCTTGCATTTGTGCGGAAATGCACGCCATGCTTCACTAAAATGCACACTCGGGTCTTTACACACCTGCAATTTGAGTGATTCAAGTTTCTGAGGGTGTCTTAGATAAGTTTACACCTGTCTACATATTTATATTTCCATTTGCAAACATAAAATGGGTTGTTGTGTAAAAGAGGTAAATTATACTTTGTAAATTGAGAGACCAAAACAATATAAAGTGACCTAATGGAAACACACACCCATGTATGGTTTTGGTAATTTACAAGTTACAAGTTACAATATTGTGGCTTTGTTGTGAACCCTAAAGACTGCATACTAGAGTGATTTGTGCTCAGAATTCGGTAAAGGGTTTAAATATACATGAATATTTGGAAACTATGTAGAGACACTAACTAAAATGCACGCCCAGGTCTTTCAATGCTTGCAATTTGAGTGATTCAAATTTCTAAGGGTGTCTTAGATAATTTTATACCTGTCTACATATTTAGATTTTTATTTGCAAACATAAAAGTGGTTGTTGTGTAAAAGAGGAAAAGTCTACCTTGTAAACCGAGATACCAAAACTGTAGAAAGTGACCTAATGGAAATGCACACCCATGTATGGTTTTGGTAATTTACAAGTTATAAGAGTGTGCCTTTGTTGTAAACCGTAAATAATGTATACTAGGGTGATTTGTGCCCAGAATTTGGTAAAGGGTTGAAATATACATGAATCTTTGGCAACTATGCATAGACAATAACTAAAATGGAAAAATGAGTACTAACTACCTACATCCATGAGCTCGATGAGGTAGGAGCTTGTACAACCACATCACACACATGCTAGTTGTTAGTTTCATTTCCATTTCGAAGACCTGCAAAAATCATCAGAGAATACAAGGTTATATGACTGGATAATAATTAAATAAATAAACATACATATCAACATGCATGAGACTCTAAGAACACTAAAATGGAATACCTGATTGAGCAAAATATTTGCTTTTCTTTTAAACTATAATTTATGTGTTTGTGCAAAAATGCACACCAAGATTCACTAAAATGCACACACATGTATTTGCATGCCTGCAATTTGAGTGATTAAAGTTTCTGAGGGTGTCTTAGATAATTTTACACCTATCTACATATTTAGATTTTCATTTGCAAACATAAAAGTGGCTATTGTGTAAAAGAGGCAAAGTCTACCCTGTAAATTAAGAGACCACCAAAGTAGAAAGTGACCTAATGGAAATGCACGCCCATGCTTCTATATAGCTCCAAATTTAGTTATCTAAGTTCACTACATGGAAACTCCACCCACATGCTTGTGGGTAGAGTTGTAGATGCTATAACTCTACCCATGGGCCTGTGGGTAGAGTTGTAGATGCTACAACTCTACCCATGGGCCTATGGGTAGAGTTGTAGATGCTACAATTCTACCCATGGGCTTGTGGGAAGAGATGTGGCAACTCTTCCCATAGGCCTATGGGCATAGTTTCCATGCTACGACTATGCCCACATTGAAACTCTTCCCACATGCCTATGGGCATAGATGTAGCAAATTTTCCCATAGGCTGCTGGGCAGAGTTGTAGATGCTACAACTCTACCCACGGGCTAATGGGCAGAGGTGTGGAAACTTTTCCCACAAGCCTGTGGGAAGGGATTTGGAAACTCTTCCCACAGGCCTATGGGCAGATATGTGGTAACTCTTCCCACTGGCCTATGGGAAGAGATGTGGAAACTATAGATACCTTGGATGAATTCCCACACCTAAATCTATATTGGGTGGAAGCAGTTCAAGGTTATTTCACATAATTCACAAAGTTCCTCAAGTTGGGTTCTGTACCAAATATGTATGACCATAAACAATGAATATGATTGGTCATCTACTATGCAAAATACAAGTTCACCGTGGGAAACCTATATAATATTTCCATAGATAGTATTTTAAACTAATGCATTCTATATCATAAAGTATAAGTCATCCTTTGGGAGGCACATGACAAAGAGAGGGGGAAATTATGGTGGAACAAAAATTACTAGGTTGAATTTTCTTTATGTTATACTATGGTAGTCGACACTATCTTAAGATATCATGGAATATGCAAAGAATTGCAACACGTTTCGACTAGTTGGTCACCCTTATGCTTGTAATGAGAGTCCATTGCAACCCATTGTGATAATGTGGATTTTATTAGTAAATAAGACATAAGAAATTCTAGATCAAAACAACAAAAAAAGATACACGGTAATAAAATTTGGAGATCCTTTTAGTCTGAAGTGAACACCCCACATATCTAGAGAAAATATAACTTGGCACCATTTCCCTAACCTTGTCCTTCAACAAAGTTCTTACAAATAACCAAATGATATTTACAAGTTTTCCCACAAAACTTTGAGTAGTATTTCCAAAATGCTACTTACAAATTTTTGTAATGGGATCTTTTGAGTAGCATTGATGGATCTTTCTAATAAAAAAAAATGCATCACATAAATCATTGAAATAATTCTCATAAATTTTCATTTAGCATGACAAATCTACCCACGGACATGTTGGTAGAGTTTCCATGCTACAACTTTTCCCACAGGCCTATGGATAGAGTTTCAACATAGGCCTGTCGACAGAGTTATAACATGGAAAATCTACCCATATGCCTATGTTCAGAGTTGTATACATGGAAAATTTGTCCACTGGCCTGTGGTCAGAGTTGTATACATGGAAACTTTGCCCATAGGCCCGTGGGTAGAGTTGTAACATAACAAATATTTTCACTAGCATGTGGGAAAAATGTTATCGAGCTCCCATGTGTTAGAGCAATATTTGTCTCACCCTATGCAATCTTGCAGAGAGAGCCTTATTCCATTTCCCTATGCAGACTTGTCTTCCCTGTTACTAGAATCCAGAGACAAAAATACAAATTTTTCCACTTGTACGCATGTTGCACACTATACAAGAAGTTTATACGTAGGCTAGTCCTCTACAACCCGCATACATCAGGATTTATGCCAGAAAATGAAAATTAAATGTCAGGTTTCCATGTCACGACAGGATATCTCTGATCCTTGGCCTTCCATATACTGGAAACGTTTTGACTTGACCCTTCGGTTGCATTTTGGAGGCTATAAAGAGGCCAATCCCGAGCTATGGAAAAGGAGAAAGAATTCAATTTTGAGAGCAAAGTTACTTTGGAGAAATTATTTACTTCATATTGAGTCTGCGTCCCTTTGTCCTTTAAGTTTGGACAGAATGTTCAGCTCCCAAGATCTTCCCTTATTGATGGAGAACCTCATTGTCTCCCTTCTATGAGCTTGCCTTTGGTGGAGGCCCAGCTGGAAGGAACTTAGCTTCTCGGCTCTGAACTGTGCCTACACAGAAGTTTGTAATACTATCACTTATGTTGATCGTTTATTAATAGAAATACTGTCTTCCCATCCAATTGATGTCTTGAAAATATATGAATTATTATCTATGGACGTATTTGTTATGTATATTGATGGATTATGCTATCTAATGTGCTATCCTTTTATACTGCCACCATATGCTTGGTTTTGTTTGTTTGTTGAGAACTTGTTGCAAGTATATATAGCTTTGGGTCAAAGTGCTCCACGGTGGACATCATCGAACATTTGGATGAGGTAGGCCTCTTTCTTATCTCCCTTGCACATTGGTTTATATATCATATTGTTGGGATAGAGTTGATTTCTGTAGTCATTTCCGTTTGTTGTGGTTCACCCTAGCCATAGAGATATTTTCCTCATAACATAATTGGAAACCATATTGGGGATGAATCTTCTTTCTTAGGGTTTGAAGTACTTTTCTCCTTAGATTGCTCTCGTTTCTATTGTGGTTCTTGTCGCACCATTTCTTGACAGCTCCTGTTCACTCTGGGTCTGAGTTTTCAACCTTTCTCCCTTTCCTAGCCTTGTTTTAAAGAATATACGCGTCTTTTTCCTTGACAGTCGTGTATACACATAGACTGTCTCACTTCAAGCTGTGTATATACGCTTTGTTTGCTTGAACAGTCACATACATCAATTTGTCTTGCCTTTTTTCCTGGTTTGGTGTTTGTTGGGTGGGATTTGATGCTTGTTGAGCCTTCTTGGGTCTCTGTAGTTCCTGTTAAGTTCTTGTGGGATGACAGGAAACCCTCTTTTGGTTGAATTTCTAGGTGAATTCTTTTTTTTCATCTTTTCATTTTTATTTTCCTTGTACATTGGGCTGGGTGTTTTGTTTCTTGGTATCCTGCTTAAGTTATCTCTTTTTTATACACAGTAGGGCTATATATCAAGTTACTTTTCAGTCCATGCATTTTCAGTTTTGATATATTGAAAATACATTAAAAAAAAGTAGGCATTTTGCATTGCTTGGCATTTTTGTCTTTTGAGTTTTTATCATTAACTTAGTGCATATAGTGAAAGATTGCATTTTTACTTCTGAATTGCAGAGTTGAATTTGAAAATTGCATCGTTTTTTAGAAGCATATCATTCATTGAAAGTTAAAGTTAGGACTTTGCTTTATTTTTACTTCTCTTGTAGAGTCATAACACCATGAGTTGCACTACCATACCTTTTTGAGTAATCACAACCATTGAAATCAATGCTATAATTTAAAATTAACTAGTCACGATTTTATTTTTCTAGGGTGCACAAACTAGCCTAGGATTTAGTGCCTCGGAATAGGATTTTGTGAGTAAACTTCTCCAAGGCAATTAAATCAATATATGTGTCTGAGTCAGGTAGTGGAGAAATCCATTGTATAATTGGTAAGATCAGGAGGCTCTGCTCACACCGGAGTTAATCCTGAGGTCGCATGAACTTGGTTGAAGGGATATCCCCTCGATACCTTCCTAGCGTCAAAGATATTTCTGGGGATCTATTCGTATCTGGGGATCTTATTAGTGCCCTTACCTCCATGAGAGGTGGTTGTTTCAAGGTTTCGTGATTTTCTACCCTGCCCATACGGTGGACTTGACTTACGACTGCTCGCATGTGCATCGATTATACAGTGGTTTATTAGTTTCTTAACTTAAGTGTCTCATAGGTTACTTGCAGGGGTTATTCTACAGGTACCCTGGGTCAGATAAGGGTCGGACAACACACAACCTTTATGGAGGATTACCTCTCCGGGGGGATCTGACCGACTGGTTGTTAAGCCCACGAGGGCCCTTATAACTGATTATGTTACCTCTGATCTTTAGCAGAGAGTCTCAGGCCCCTCTTAGGCGAGACATACCTTCTTTAGAGACAGAGGCCACTCAACCACTTTACCCCGTTTGCATGCATATTGGATGTTTGACTTTTGGTGTGCTCTTCGATTACTAGTTGGGCTTAGGATATATTTTTTATCTTTAGAGTCTTAAGTCATCGTGGAGTTGGACCAGCCTCCCCGCTGGTCCCGTCGCTTGTTACAGTTACCACCATATTTTGTGTCCTTTCCTTATAAAAGACGTAGAGTTATTAGACATGGTACACACACATCCACCATTCAGACTTGTGATTCTACAAGGATTATTACGGAACCTAGTCTTCAGAATTCTGGTAGCCCTTCAACTCCCATACCCACTATAGTTAATGACACCCCTTCGACTCCTGCGACCTCTATGGTTGTAGTGCTAGAGGTACCTATCATTACTATGGCTCGACCTATAGTAAATGCTCAAGCTACCACCTCAAACCCCTTTGGGTCTCTTGACCACTCACCGGGCTACAATGTTTAGTTCATCCCTATGGCTTCTAGTCCCTTTTCTTATGGTATTCCCAACTTCACTTCACAGTTTTCGAACTCCATCCCAGCGGCTGGCCCTAATGCTAGCATTGGGCTTGGGGGAAATACACCTCCCTACGCTTCTTTTTCATTTGGTGGATCTCAAATCTCTCAAATGACTCCTAATATGGGAGGCATTCCTGCTTTTAACCCCAGGTCCAATCCTCCTACTTTTGGGTGGAGCAACCAACTTGGCGGACAAGCTTCGGCTCAAGTTCCATCCTACAACCCTACCTCCTCGGCACAAATTCCAACCAATACATTTGGCATGATGAATCTGCCTCTATCCTCCGGATTCCAACCTGGAGGAGGTCAGTTTCACACTTTGGGCAACCCCCAACCCAGATCTAATCTGGCTAGGGGCAATTTCTATAACCCTCAATAGAACATTCCGGCTAGAATAATAACCAACCAACCTTATATGAATAAGCTCGGAGGAGGGACTTATAATGCCGAAAAGGGCCATGGTGTTTACCATAACCATGTATGGCCTAGAAATCTGCAAGCACAATCTTTACCGGGAGGTTGGGGCCAGATGTTGCAACCCCGTCTCCATTTTCTGGCCACGCTTAACCTGCCATATTTGTCTAAGTTAATGAATGACATTGTGAGTCACGATCCTACATGGACCCACGTCCTCACCAAAATTCTTTTGGACATCCTGAAGTTCAAGGGTAAGAATGGAGAGGATCCTGGTGATCACGTCACTACCTTTCACCTTTGGTGCTCATCAAATTCCCTTAATGACGATTCTATTAGATTGAGGTTATTTCAACACACCCTCATTGGAGTTGTTGCAAAATGGTATATTGAGCTACCTAGGGGGGCATATGGGACTTTTAGTCAGTTGGTGATGGTCTTTCTTAACCACTTCCATTTTCCTATTCATTATGATGTTGGCCTAGAATCGTTGTCGACTTTACGCCAGGATACCGCCACTCATATCTCATACCATATCCAACAGTGGCGTAAACAGAAGAGGTTGATTAAGACCCCTATACCCCTAGACTTTCTTTTAGAATGGTTTCTTAAGTCTTTACACACTCCAATCTCGAAGGACGTTGCCACTTTCAGGGTTACCACTGAGGAAGAAGTGATCTTTAGAGCCCATTAGTTAGACTTGATAAATGCTCGGTCTGGGATGTTATATCACCTTCTTCCAGACGCACCGCGATCAACTTACGACCCGAGACAAAATCCTAGACCTCATGTTGATGGCATTGTAGGTGCCACCAATGTAAATTCCACAGACTTGGTGACAAGCCAGATGAAATAATTGTCTCCAAGCTAGTCTGTTGGAGGACCATCCTCTTCTGTGTCTTCCAACCCCACTCAGTCGACGGATGTACACTCCATGCAATCATCGGCCAACCCGAATGGTAACCAACAACTAGGGGGGAATAATAAGAAATGATGTAATAACTGTAAGGGTGGGAAAAATGGTAATAAACCCAAGGACAATAATAATAATGAAAAGACAGGTAGTAATGCTGGAGAGGGAAAATGAGAAAGACATAAGGTGAATTTTCCCTGTAAGCTTTGCACAGATGACCACCTTACTCATTTATTCCCCAAACTTGCAGAATATGTGAGGCTATTAGCTCAATTGCCCGACGTGCTGACGAATCCACTCCCACATGATCAACACCTAGCCTCGAGCTCCTCAAATGAAGGAAATGCGGTTGGTGGGGGTCAAAACTAGCAGATGCAAGATGGAGACCGTTTATGTATCAATATGGTCGATGAAAAAGTCAATGTAGCCACTCGAGCTCGAGACTATAGTTCTAAAAAAACTATTCCCAGTCTAGAATCTCCTCCTCCTCCTCCGGAGATGACTTTACAGATTGAGAAACTAGAGCCACCACCTCATATTCTGAAAGGAGTACTTAAGCGCTCTACCCATAATCCAAATGCTAGAGTCACCCAGAACTACTCTATTGTTGAGGACCTGGGTCAAACCCCTTGTGTGATGTCGGCTTTGGAGGTACTCCAGATGTGTCCTTCACATAGGAATGACTTACTCTCTGCCTTAGGAGCTCTAGAACCCAGTGGCTCAAAATTTATCAAGTTTGACGTCATAGATGTTAAGCCTCGCTTGCCTTACCATGTGGCTTTCAAACTCCATGTGGATTACTCGAAGTATACCATCAAACATGTGGTTGTTGATAAAGGCATTGCTATGTGTGTGATGTACTTGGTTTGTTGGAAAGCTATCGGTTCTATGAATATTTCCAAGTCATCGAACATGTTGACTACCTTTGACGATCATTCCTTCCACCCTCACGGTATTCTCCCTGCCTTCAGTCCAGTTAGGTGGGAAGACAATAGAGGTGGAAGTAGAGGTAGTTGATGTGCCTCTTGATTATAACCTTTCACTAGGTCGCAATTGAACTTATGTTATGATCATTGTCGTGTAGTCCGTCTTCCGTGCTCTTTGTTTTCCTCATGAAGGGAAGATCATGACGATCGATCAGTTATCCTTTGTGTTCTCTAGTCCTAATGCATCTATTGGACCGTTGATCCATGTGATCGATAATTCTCAGTCGGCAACTGAGAATATCAGTGTCAGAATGTATTCTTCCCTTATGGTTACTTTCCACTTCATGGCACTGAGTCACCATGTTTACGCCATGTCCAGTAGGCACGTCTCGACAGGGTGTTCCATTCCTTTCTGCACTTCCTATTTTACTGATCCTTGGAGCCTACCTTCCTCGACTGTGTCTTTTGAGGGTCAACCACATACTGGCATTATATCACCAACCTTTGTTATTCATGTTGGAGATTGGTCGACAATCTCTACTAGTCACGTTGAAGACTGGAAACCAGTCATTGCAAGTCATGCCGAGGGCACAAATATAGTCATTTCTAGTCACACTACATATACATCACCAACCTATACCAGTCATGTTTGGGATTCATCACCAACCTCTGCTAGTCATGTTGGAGATTTTCTACTAGCCTCTGCAAGTCATGCTGGGAGCATGTCACCAGCCACTGTAAGTCATGTTGGGGGCATTCATATGATTGAGAAGCCTAGACGTGTAAGATGCAAGCCCAAGATCCTTTGTAGTATTTGCAAAGGAGATCACCTTACTCGTTTGTGCCCTTCTACTGCTATGGTACAATATGCGTGGTCCTTTCTTAGGGGCCCTTCAGGTTCTGAGTCATGTTTGGCTTCCCAAACTTCTTTGGTTGATACAACAGTCATGCTGATGCAATATTCGGCTAACACCCCTCTTCCTTTAGGGTTTGATGCATCCCTTGACCTTGTTTTCTCGCATCTTGTTCAACCAGTGGTCATGCCGATGCAATCTTCGACCAACACCTCTCCTATGTTCGGGGGTGATGCGTATCTTGACCTTGTTTTCTCGTGTCCTATTCAACCAATGGTTGAAGAAGTGGTCGTGCTAATGCAATATTCGATCAACCCCACTCTTCTCTTGGAGAGTGACAAGTCTAAGGGAGTGGTCGCGCCAATGCAATTTTCGGTCGATCCCTCTCTTCTGGTTCTAGTTCTATACCTTCTATGCCATGTCCTTAGCATTTCTAGTTCTATACCTTCTGCATAAGGGATCATTCCACTCTCTTCGACTATGCTCTGTCCAAGTCCTAGGGTGGTTTCCTTTGATTGGAATGATCTTGTAGAGCCTCAAATTCCTTCTTCTACACCCTTATAGATAAGTGAAATTCTTCGATATATTGTAGATAAGGTAACCTCTGCAAGAATTTTATCCTCCTCGACTTGGAAAGCTTTGGGTTTTCCCAACCTTGTGTCAGCTATTCGTAAGTTGTTGGCCTTTCACAGAAGTCCTGCACGAAAGCCTTGGCCTCCCCCATTATCTGCTACTTAGAAAATCATCCACGAGTCTGAATTAATCTCTTTTCTGACTTGTCTAAAAGCGAAAAGATTGTCGAGTGATTTGTCCCTTTCACGCTCGTTAAATTGGCTTGAAAGGTCGTGAGTCTTAGTTAAGCTCTTTTCTGACTCATTATCAAAAAGTGAAAAGATTATCAAGTGAACTTGTCTCTTTCACACTCGTAAATTGGATTTGAAAATACGTTTATTTGGCACAAGTTTATCCCTTTTTCACACCAAGTAGACTAAAATACATAAAAAAGGACATTTTTTGGCGTTAAGTTGTGATTGCATATCACATACCCACTACACAAATCAAAGTTTTTCGTTGATTTCTCAATAATCAGAATCCACGAAGTCCTATGGGGCTTAGCACAGGCTAGCTCTTTCTTTTTCTTCCACCTCCATGTGGTTGTAGTTCACGACCACGGGCCGAATCAACACGGTGTCTTTTCTCACTTCGCGACTCGGTGCTACTGGAACGTCGAGTCGCTCGACTCTGCAAACCCCGAAGCTTTGAAACAGCGAAGCGCCGAACCACGATGGGGCTAGCGAGGGGAAAGTTTCTCTCTTGGGGACCTGTCTACGTGACCCTATACAGTGTCCATGCGCTTAAGCCAGCCGGGAGCTTGTCGACTTTTCACGATTTGGGGAATCGCGATACATGACTTCTACATTTCCCCATTCAAATCCCCGAAACTTCCGAGGTCTCCAAGGTTTCCCTCCAAAGGAAGATCGACGGCCGTAAGCCTCCCCTGATCCAACGGTATGGATCCTTTCGAGGTTTCGGTACTCGGGAGTTCGAAATGCAATGACTCCAAGACTCTTCGTCATTCAAATCTCTGAATTCCGACATGGAAAGTCATGTAAGAGATCGACGGCTCTTAGGAGCATGGATCCAACGGTCCACAGGATTTCAAGTATTGGGATTTCATGACTCCCGAAGGCAAGGTTTCTTGCCTTTTGGTTCCCCAGATGCTGAAATGTCGAAACGTCGACCGACAGCCACGTGTCCCTTCGATGGATGACGGCGACCCTCAACCAAGATCGACGGTCCTAGTCTTTTTGGGATGATCAATGGTCACGATCAAGTCCCGGCTTTCCTCAATCTTAATCACTCCTCCCACCATTTCGAGGCTTCGGTGATCGGAATTTCGTGACTCGCGAAGACAAGGGTTCTTTTCCCTTTTGTTTTTTGGGTGTCGAAACACCGAAGCGTTTACTAGTGGCCACGTGTGCTCTATAGATGGACGGTCCAGGTACTTCCATGGACCATGGGGTCTATGGTCCCGATTTCTTCATCTCTTGCAAGGGAAAAAGGAAGGGGTCATGGCATTAATGCCTACGTCTCTTTCTTAAATCAAACGGTCATTACAGACCCTGGGATCCTCCGAAGGGATCCTGTTCGTGCATCGCTTGCAAAGGCGGAGAGGGGTCGAGGAATTATCATCCATGTGTCCTCCCTCAGATGAACGGTCCTCGTTGTTTCACGATTTTGTGACTTGCGACTCCTAGTGACGCAAATCCTTTGTCAACTCGAATCCCTGGTATCCAAAATACCGGTGGACTCTCAATCTCCGCCACGTGTCCTTCACAGATGGACGGTCTAGATCTATATCGGGGTTTTTACCAGGGAGTGTCCTGATCTCTTGTCATCAGGACTCTCGAAACCCCGAACTCCAAATCCCCGATACCGACTCCTCTCTCGGGACTTTTCCCGCATGCTTCGATTTTCGCCACACATCCTCCTAAGATGGATGGTCCTGATCGCTTCTCGTGATTTCAGAGTTTCCACTGCCGAAATACTCCAGCAACTTGTCCCTTCGATCCCCGAAATGCCAACGGGCTACCGATCTTGCCCGCGTGTCCTCCTATGATGGACGGCTCAGATTGATTTCGGGGTTTTCACTATGAAAATTTCTGATCTCATGTCATCGTGACTCCTGATTTCACGAATGTCAATATCCTGATGGCCACTCCTCTCGTCGGGACTTCCAACCTCCTGTTCACAAGGGCTTAACCCTCATGCATCTCTCAACAGATCCAACGGTTGTTGGGTTTTTCTAGCTAATATCTAACGGCTCAGATCTGTCCCACGTCGCGCACTCTCCCACTACTCCATGGACGTGGAAAAATCGACGGTCCAGATGTTCTGATGGACCTTGGGGGTCTACGATCCTGATTTCCTCGCTATTCACGAAGATAGAGGAAAAGGGGCAAGATATGTAACACCCTTGTTTCTTTCGTCGATCTAACGGTCATGAATGACCATGGATCTTCCGACGGAATCTCGTCCGTCGATTGGTACTTATCCCTACGCTGCTACTTCGGGATTTTAAGAAGGTCATTCCTCCTCGTACAGGGTTGTAAGACTTGCACATTCAAGTCCCTTTTCCCGGTTCTTGGTAAACCTTTCCAAGGAGGGAATCTCTGTGAAGAGATCTATTCTGAGGCATTCCTGGAGACAGACAAAGGGAAACAAACTCCCGGGTATGGACTGGAAGTCTAACTTGGTTCAACTCATGCATAATTAAATTCATTTATCAACATAAGCCACGCGTGGTCTTTCTGTTATAAGCATATATCTACCATTTCTTATCAAAAAACTGCACAGACATTCTTATACGGTAATCGTTCACAATTTCACAGTTTATGAGCATATATGTCAGCATATGAATTTCAAGATGCAATATGTAAAACACTTATCAGAAATAACACCAGAAGTGAGTGCAACTACTGAGAGGGGTGCTCGTTTCCACCCAACCGTAGGCGTAGCGACTCCCAACGGATTTACCACTAGCCACCCCCAAGATGACACCACGATGTTGTGAGACTGCGTCTCTCTGTCTGCCAGTGACCAGGAGAGAAGGTTGCAATCCTTCCCCTCCGCTATCACTCACTTTGCGTAATGCCAGAGTTCTCCCCTCGCGTCTGCCCCCCAATCGCTTCTACCTTACGCCTTATCATCTTGCGAGGTTGCGTGTGGCGTGATTACCCTCGCGTTTGGTCAGGCCTGAAGACTCTACGAATGGGCGGTTCACCATCCCATACCTCATTAAGCTATACGCCTACCAGCCTGCGAGACATTAAATTCGGGGCCAGTGAGCCGCTTTTGGTTCTCCGGGCCAGTGGAGTCCAAATATGGTGTTAATTCTAGGTGGAAGTTAACGCCACCTTTCCAGGTGCCTTCCACCACCATCGTGGTCCCTTTTTCTGCACACCCCCTCTCAGCAGTCCTATAATAAAATTTATAATGTTATTCACATTCATTGACCTTTTTCTCAAGGTCCATTTACATCACATATTCATATTTATGGGTTTTCCATAGTTCTTGGCCAGTCCCGTTATTTTTACAAACTGGGGGAAACAGGGTGTTACAATTCCCTCCCCCTTAAAAAGGAACATCGTCCTCAATGTTCTTATCTACTAACATTAATTGCATGTACATAAGTAAACAAAATCGGATATGCCTGTCTCATGGCATCCTCCATTTCCCATGTAGCCTCATCTGGGCCAAAATGTCTCCACTGCACCTTGACCTGTGCAATGGTTCTGTTCCAGAGTGGGGTTTCCTTTCTGTCCAGTATGCATTGGGGTTCTGGTAGAAATTATCCCTCCAGTTCCACCTGGATCACAAACCAGTCAATTATATGATTAGCATCATGTACATATTTATTCAATAATGAAACATGAAAAACATTATGT
>ML787968.1:477993-496747 GCA_009831015.1 Picea engelmannii
GGTGCCAACTTGGCACAAGCTCCCATTCTCAGGGAACTCCTTCTGGGCTTAATTCTGAGATATACATGGTCTCCCATTTTGAACTCTCTTGGAGTTCTCTTTTGATCAGCATAACTTTTCTGTCGGTTCTGAGCGACCTTCAGGTTTTGTTTTATCTAAGTCACTTGTTGTTCCATTTCTTTCAACATGTCGGGTCCAAAAGAAATCCTATTTATAGGATTACTCCAGCTGACTGGAGTATTACACAGTCTACCATAGAGGACTTCTAAGGGACTCATCTTTAAGGATGCTTGGTAGCCGTTGTTGTAGGCGAATTCTACCAATGGAAGGTAGTCTTCCCATTTTCTGGGTTGATGCATTACATGAATTATTAACATATCCTCTAATACTTGATTCACTCTTTCTGTCTATCCGTCGGTCTGAGGGTGATAGGCGGTGCTAAACAACAATTTGGTCTCTAAACCCGCCATCAGTGATTTCCAAAAATTGGAAGTAAATTTTGTGTCTCTGTCAGATATTATCTCTCTCGGCATACCATGTAGTCAGAAAACCTCTTTCATGAATATTTGGGTGATATCTATCGCCTTGCAGGTTGATTTGATGGGGATGAAATGAGAAGACTTGCTCAGTTTATCCACCACCACCATAATGGCATCATTATGTTTAGTTGAAGTTGGTAATCCAGTGATAAAATCCATGGAGATGGTTTCCCATTTCCATTCTGGGATGGGTAAAGGTTGTAATAGTCCTGTTGGGTGTCGATGTTCTGCTTTAACCTGTTGGCACTCTATGCATTGGGCCAAATATTTAGCTATGTCTTTCTTCAATCCAGGCCAATAAAATTGTTTCTGGGTGGCAGTGATCATTTTCTAGTATCCTGGGTGACCAGTGTAGGGTCTTTTATGTAGTTCATCCATGATGAACCTCTTCAAGTCGTCATGATTTTGAATGTACATTCTATCTCTGTAGGTGAGCAGACCTCCGTCGGTCATCTGGTAACCTTCATACTTTACTTCATAGGGTTCTTGCTGTAGGTACAGGGTCACAGTTTGAACGAAGGGATCCATTTCTTGTGCATTTCTGACTCTGTCCTTGAAATCTGTCTCACAGGTACTCACCGCTGCCAGGTGAATTGTTTTCATGCTTCTGCTGAGGGCATCAACCACCCTATTTTCCTTCCCTTTGATGTGTTTGATTTCAAAATCAAATTCGCTAAGGAGGGCCATCCATCTAGCTTGTCTAGCATTGAGCCTTGGTTGGTCGAACAAATACCATAATCCACAGTGATCTGTCATAATTACATTTTTTCTTCCCAAGAGGTAATGCCTCCACATTTTTAAGGCATGCACTATGGCAGCCAGTTCTAGATCATGAGTCACATAGTTGACCTCATGTTCATTCAATTTTTGGGATTCATAACAAATCACCTTTCCTTCCTGCATAAGGACTCCTCCGAGCCCTTCCTTACAGGCATCTGTGCACACAAGGAAGTCGGCTTCTGGGTCAATGATTTTCAACATGGTTGCATGGGTTAGTAGGTGTTTCAAGGTTTGAAACCTTTCTTCACATTGTTGTGTCCACAGGAATTTTGTCCTTTTCTTCTGGAGGGCAGTGATTGGACAACCAATCTTGGAGAATCCTTTTATAAATCTCCTATAGTATCCCGCCAATCCCATAAAGGATCTGATGTCTGAGATGTCCTTTGGGGTAGGCCATTCCATGATAGACCTAATCTTGTCAGGATCTACTGCTACCCCTTCCTCGGACAGAACATGTCCCAAGTAATGTATTTTCTTCTGAAAGAAGTCACATTTGTTGAATTTAGCATAGAGCTGATGTTCTCTTAGCACTTGCAGCACAAGTCTAAGGTGATCTTCGTGTTCTTCTCTATTATTAGAGTAGATTAATATGTCATCAATGAAAACTAGTACAAATTTATCTAAAAATTTACTGAGTACATTGTTCATTAAGCACATGAAAGTAACAGGGGCATTGGTTAACCCAAATGGCACTACCACAAACTCATAATGACCATACAGTGTCCGAAAGGCGGTTTTATGGATGTCTTCACCCTTGATTCAGAATTGATGGTATCCCGACCTCAAGTCAATCTTTGAGAAAATAGACGCTCCTCCTAACTGATCGAATAGATCATCGATCTTGGGCAAGGGGTACTTGTTCTTTATGGTTACTTTATTGAGTTGTCTATAATCGATACATAGTCTAAGGGTGTCATCCTTCTTTTTCACAAATAGGACTGGTGCTCCCCATGGGGACACGTTGGGTCGAATATAACCCTTATCCATCATTTCTTTCAATTGCAATTTGAGTTCAACTAACTCAGTTGTGCTCATCCGGTAGGGTGCCCTAGACACCGGCACCGCTCCTAGTGCGAGCTCTATTGAGAAGTCAATGTCCCTTCTCGGAGGTAAACCCGGTACCTCTTCCGGAAACACATCTCTGTATTCTCTCAGGATAGGGTGTTCGTCAGGGCTTGGTTTAGCACCTTCGGTTGTTTTCAACACCTATATTGCATATAGGGGACATCCCCTTCGACAATACTTTCTCATTTGCAGGGCTGATATTTGTCTCACGAAGACCAGTTTTCGGATCCCTTGAAGGGTTATCCTTTTTCCTTCTTTGCTCACACATTCTAAGGTTTTATGGTAACATTCCAATTTGGCTTTATGGGCGGACAACCAGTCCATACAAATCAACAGATCGTATGATCCCAGGGGTAATACATTAAGGGTTGCTTGGGTGGGGAATTCACCCAACATTAACTGGCAGGTTGGTATGGCCTCTACCACCTTTCTTTTAGTGTCAGTGGCTAACTGTACCAACCATGGCTTGGTGTGTTTTTTTGGCTGTAGCTTACACTTATCCACAGTCTTAGGGGCTATATAACTCAAATTTGAACCAGGGTCAATTAAAACAGACACTAGATGGTTGAAAATCATACCTTCTATTTCCACCACTGAAGCCTGGTGGTCATCTTGGTTATTATCCAAGGATGCATAAATCTACAGCACACTCCTTGCTACATCATTGACTATGGTAGCTTCCTAAATGTTATAAACTTTTCGACTTTTCTGTTGTCGGTGTGGACAGTCTCTCAGGAGATGCTCTTCTCCGCAACCCCAACATTTCAGAGGTTCTTTCTTTGGGTTATTAGTCTTTACTGGTATAGGTCCAGAAGTTTTATTTCCGTCCACCGAGGGTAAGTTCTACTGGAGTACACTCCGGGTTGGAAAGTTCATTCTGGGGTTCTTTTTGTAATTTTTAAATCCTGAGGATTTTCTCCCCTTTTTCTGAAATCTCAAACCACTCTTTTGTTTCCAGTCTCCACGAGACTCTGCCCGATGTCCATATTGTTCATGACAATATGTTGCCTTTCGTATAGTGTCTTATAAGGTCTTTGGCTTGTCGAATTCAATTCGGTTCCGGTATTCCTTGGGTAGCCCACTGATGAAGCGTTGTGCCTTCGCCTTCTCTGCTTTGATGTAGGGTACATATCTCAATAAGTCAAGGAATTTGTTGACATATTCCTCTATAGGTAGTTGCCCCAGTTTGAGTTCATAAAACTCTTTAGTCTTCTCGTCGAAATATCTTTCTGACAAATACTTCTTCCGGAAGTACTTCTCAAACCGTTTCCAAGACAGGTCCTCCTCGCGGACCCCTTTCATGTTCTTAAGATCTTCCCACTAGATGGAAGCTTTTCCGTTCAGATTGAAAGTGGCCACTCGGGCCTTCAAATTTTCTGAAAAATCATGGAATCTGAAATATTTCTTCAGTCCAAGTAGCCAGGCCTCGGCTTCCTCTCCCTTCTTTATCTCACCGTCGAAGGAGGGAGGTTTGGCCTTTCTGAATTCCTCAAATTTATGACTCTTGGATTTATTTTGCTTCTTTTGTTTTCTTTGAGAATAGGAACTGGTCCTGCTACTGGAAGATCCTTTTGAATCGCTAGCTTCCTTCTCAGTGGACTCGTCTGGCACTGGTCCTTTACCTCCGGGGTGGACCTTTCTTGATGTGCTTCTCTCAGTATGGCCACTGACATGACCATGATTCTGCATCTCAGGTTCATGCTACATTTGTCGTTGTAGGTCGGATAAACTCTGCAGTAACAATGCATTAATTTCAGTTTGTGTTTCCTGTTCTTTCATCATCCTTTAATTGTCGGCCTTGCAACTTTGCAATTCAACCATGAGACTCCTCACAGTCTCGGCTAGGTCTGGAGGGGTTCATATTGCTCTTCTTTCGTCAGACTCTTCATCTCTATTATGGGAGCCTTCTCCCATCTCTTGGTGAGTCACCATTCTCTGCGTCTGTAAATTCCCGCGGTTGATCGTCCGCTTAAGTGAAAAGACAAACGATGATTATTAGTCAAGAGTTAAATACATTTTTATAATTTGCATAATTTATAACTCTTTCACATGCATACATAGTCGGGTTCTCGTCTTCGAGTTTTTCAATCCTGGGCAAGAGAGTTACGTTAAGGGGTTACTCCTCATAGGAGTACTTCGAACAAAGCTTATGCTTGACTCGTGCATGAGCCCAGTCAGGTCGAGTGTTGTAACCATGCTTTGATACCACTTTATCACATACCCACTACGCAAATCAAAGTTTTTCATTGATTTCTCAATAATCAGAATCCCCGAAGTCCTATGGGGCTTAGCACATGCTAGCTCTCTCTTTTTCTTCCACCTCCATGTGGTTGTAGTTCACGACTACGGGCCGAATCAGCACGACATCTTTTCTCACTTCGCGACTCGGTGCTACTGGAACGTCGAGTCGCTCGATTCTGCAAACCCCGAAGCTTTGAAACAGTGAAGTGTCGAACCACGATGGGGCTAGCGAGGGGCAAGTTTCTCTCTTGGGCTCCTGTCTATGTGACCCTATACGGAGTCCACGCACTTAAGCCAGCCAAGAGCTTGTCGGATTTTCACGATTCGTGGAATCGCGATACACGACTTCTACATTTCCCCATTCAAATCCTCGAAACTTCTGAGGTCTCCAAGGTTTCCCTCCAAAGGAAGATCGACGACCGTAAGCCTCCCCTGATCCAACGGTATGGATCCTTTTGGGGTTTCGATACTCGGGAGTTCGAAATGCAACGAATCCAAGACTCTTCGTCATTCAAATCTCCGAATTCCGATATGGAAATTCGTGTAAGAGATCGACGGCTCTTAGGAGCATGGAGCCAACGGTCTACGGGAATTCGAGTATCGGGATTTTGTGACTCGCGAAGGCAAGGTTTCTTGCCTTTTGTTTCCCCAGATGCCGAAACGCCGAAACGTCAATCGACAGCCACGTGTCCCTTCGATGGACGACGACGACCCTCAACCAAGATCGACGGTCCTGGTCTTTTTGGGATGATCAACGGTCATGATCAAATCCCAGCTTTCCTCAATCTTAATCACAACTCATGCCATTTTGAGGCTTCGGTGATCGGAATTTCGTGACTCGCGAAGACAAGGGTTCTTTTCCCTTTTGTTTTCCGGGTGTCGAAACGCTGAAGCGTTTACCAGAGGCCACGTGTGCTCTATAGATGGACGGTCTAGGTACTTCCATGGACCATGGGGTCTATGGTCTCGATTTCTTCATCTCTTGCAAGGGAAAAAGGAAGCGGTCGTGGCATTAATGCCTGCGTCTCTTTCTTAAATCAAACGGTCATTACAGACCCTAGGATCCTCCGAAGGGATCCTGTTCGTGCATCGCTTGCAAAGGTGGAGAGGGGTCGAGGAATTATCATCCATGTGTCCTCCCTCAGATGAATGGTCCTCGTTGTTTCACGATTTCGCGACTTGCGACTCCCCGTGACGCAAATCCTTTGTCAACTCGAATCCCCAGTATCCGAAATACCGATGGACTCTCTATATTCGCCACATGTCCTTCACGGATGGACGGTCTAGATCTATATCAGGGTTTTTACCAAGGAGTGGCCCGATCTCTTTTCATCAGGACTCTCGAAACCCCAAACTTCGAATCCCCGATACCGACTCCTCTCTCGGGACTTTTCCCGCATGCTCCGATTGCCGCCATGCGTCCTCCTAAGATGGACGATCCTGATCGCTTCTCGTGATTTCGGAGTTTCCAGTGCCGAAATACTCCGACAACTTGTCCCTTCAATCCCCGAAATGTCGACGAGCTGCCGATCTTGCCCGCGTGTCCTCCTATGATGGACGGCTCAGATTGATTCCGGGGTTTTCACTATGAAAATTCTTGATCTCATGTCATCGTGATTCCCGATTTCACGAATGTCGATATCCCGATGGCCACGCCTCTCGTCGGGACTTCCAACCTCCTGTTCACGAGGGATTAACCCTCATGCATCTCTCAATAGATCCAACGGCTGTCGGGTTTTTCTAGCTAATATCTAACGGCTCAGATCTTTTCCATGTCGCGCACTCTCCCACTACTCCATGGACGTGGAAAATTGACGGTCCAGATGTTCTCATGGACCTTGGGGGTCTACGATCCTGATTTCCTCACTATTCACGAAGATAGAGGAAAAGGGGCAAGATATGTAACGCCCTTGTTTCTTTCGTCGATCTAACAGTCGTGAATGACCATGGATCTTTCGACGAAATCTCGTCCGTCGATTGGTACTTATCCCTACACTGCTACTTCGGGATTTTAAGAAGGTCATTCCTCCTCGTAGAGGGTTGTAAGACTTGCACATTCAAGTCCCTTTTCCCGGTCCTTGGTAAACCTTTCCAAGGAGGGAATCTCTGTTAAGAGATCTATTCCGGGGCATTCCTGGAGACAGACAAAGGGAAACAAACTCCCAAGTATGGACTGGAAGTCTGACTTGGTTCAACTCATGCATAATTAAATTCATTTATCAACATAATCCACGCGTGGTCTTTCTGTTATAAGCATATATCTACCATTTCTTATCAAAACACTGCACAGACATTCTTATACGGTAATCGTTCACAATTTCACAGTTTATGAGCATATATGTCAGCATATGAATTTCAAGATGCAATATGTAAAACACTTATCAGAAATAACACCAAAAGTGAGTGCAACTGCTGAGAGGGGTGCTCGTTTCCACCCAACCATAGGCGTAGCGACTCCCAGCGGATTTACCACTAGCCACCCCCAAGATAAGACCACGATGCTATGGGACTGCGTCTCTCTGTCTGCCAGTGACCAGGAGCGAAGGTTGCAATCCTTCTTCTCTGCTATCACTCACTCTGTGTAATGCCAGAGTTCTCCCCTCGCGTCTGCCCCCCAATCGCTTCTACCTTACGCCTTATCCTCTTGCGAGGTTGCGTGTGGCGCGATTACCCTCGCGTCTGGTCAGGCCTGACGGATCTACGGATGGGTGGCTCACCATCCCATCCCTCATTAATCCATCCACCTACCGGCCTGTGAGACATTAAATTCGGGGCCAGCGAGCTACTTTCGGTTCTCCGGGCCAGTGGAGTCCAAATACGGTGTTAATTCTCGGTGGAAGTTAATGCCACCTTTCCAGGTGCCTTCCACTGCCATCATGGTCCCTTTTTTTGCACATCCCCTCTCAACAGTTCTGTAATAAAATTTATAATGTTATTCACATTCATTGACCTTTTTCTCAAGGTCCATTTACATCACATATTCATATTTATGGGTTTTCCATAGTTCTTGGCCAGTCCCGTTATTTTTACAAACTGGGGGAAACAGGGTGTTACATTGCATCTCATGCCCTTACTTAGTATTGATCCTATAGTCGGTTCTCTCTTTGCGTTATAAACCATTTTCCTCAATAGTTTTGCATCCTAAACCAAGCAGAGCTTTGTTTATATCCTTCGCAATTTGACACCCTATACCCAGGAGGGAACATTCCCCAAGTTTCCATCTCCCGCATGCACTTCCCTGCACTGATCATAGGTATGTTCCACTGGTGGAACTAGTTTTTCTTACTTGCAACACTTGTTTCCTCCTCTGTATCATAGCATTCATTTGTCTATGAAAAAACAAAAAAAGACGAGCAGGAAGGGAGTATTATCTTGTATCGGCAGCAGTCGTGTCTCCTTTGAGCATAGTACAAAGTTATTTGAGTCCATTCATCATCATAACTTTGGGATTAACATGGCCTTAGGAAGTTGATCTCATTACATAGTCTTCTCTACCGACTGGTTACTCTTCCAATCCCTATAGAGAACTTCAATGATGCCTCCTTCATCTCATGGTTTTACCATCACGTCTATGCTACCAGAATCCTCCACATGTCTCATGCTCTTGTTCAAAGAAAGTATATCAACCTTTGTCGGCCACTCCTCAAAACTCTTGACTTTTCATGTTGAACATACCCTCAGTTTGTCTCAGAATCACATGATGTTGTAGTCCTATCATGCACCCTGGCCCTACTTTGATCATTGGTAGGTAACCTTGAACCCAACAGTCGACATTTCATCATCGATCGTTGACTATGTGGTTTCCCTTGTGTTCGACGAAAAGAAATCTATTCACACATTGGGATTCATGCAGTGTCTTGGATGCAATTAGCCTTATTGGCGGTTTCCTCACCTTTCTTAGCATTTTTCATCATTGGATGCTATTCAAAGGGTATTTTTTGTGTACCTCTTGCACTTGGCACACATGAAAGATGCATAGGTTCGTTGGTTTGTGAACATGTTCTTCGTTCGATTTCCACCAAATCATGAAGCTCCTGCTTTGTACCTCGTGTTGACTGATGAGAGATTCCTTAATGTTCTCCTTTCAGCGAGTCTCTTTCCTTTCAACGGGTCTCTTTCCATCGACTTCAACCCATTTATTCTCGAAATGGGACCTAGAGTCTTATGAGTAACTTGAGGCTTGCAGTCATCAGTGACAGGCTCTCTCACCATCGACAATTGGGAATACATCAATGTCTCCTGATCGATGGATTCTTCAGGTGTTCAACACTGACTCCTCTATTCACACTTGTAAAAATGTACTCGGTGCCTTGATACCTACTTTCATTAGCGGTAGGTTGTCTCGTGTTTGTTAACAGTATACATCAATGACCGATAATCAAACGATGTGTCATTGTGTTCGACCTCAACTCCTTTATTCACATGATGTAGACTTGCACCTTTGGCAGATTGTGTAGAAGACTTGAAGACACCACTATGTGGTCCCAGCTTTCCTAAGTTGTTGTTTCCTTTTCATCGGACCAATACCTATATGACTTCAGTGATCATGGGAGATTAGATTGTACTCCACGGTATACATATATCTTCATATTGGTTTTGATACTGGTTCTACTGGGCCTTGTTCGTGACTATGACAAATACTGGCATGTAACTGCATTTGTATTTGCCTATTCATGGCCACAGACACTTGTTTGGTATATTTTCACATGGATCTGCAGTGTAATTTTTGGAATCCATGTATGCAAATTCAGTGCAGAATGTAATGAGCAACTGATTTCGTCCAACTGGTTCTCAACCACTCCACTTCTAGGTTATTTATAATGTATTTCGTCCATCACAGATACTCCTCTGACCTCACACATTAGGGGGCATCTATTAGAGAAATATTTGCCTCACTTTATGAAATCTTGCAGAGAGGGATTTATTCCATTTCCCTATGCAGACTTGTCTTCCCTGTTACTAGAATCTAGAGACAAAAATACAATTTTTCCACTTGTACGCATCTTGCACATTATACAGCAAGCGTATACACAGACTAGTCCTCTACAACCCATGTACATTAGGATTTGTGCCATAAATTAAATGTTGGGTTTCCATGTCATGACAGGAGATCTCTGATCCTTGGCCTTCCATATACTAGAAACGTTCTGACTCGGCCCTTCAATTTGATTTTGGAGTCTATAAAGAGGCCAATCCCGAGCTATGGAAAAGGAGAAAGAATTCAACTTTGAGAGCAAAGTTACTCTGGAGAAATTATTTACTTCATTTTGAGTCTGCATCCGTTTGTCCTTTAACTCTGAACACAATGTTCAACCCCCAAGTTCTTCCCTTATTGATGGAGAACCTCATTGTCTCCCTTCTATGATCTTGGCTTTGGTGGAGGAATGAAGTGGTGGAGGCACAGCTGGAAGGAACTTAGTTTCTCGGTTCTGAATCATGTCGACATGGAAATCTGCAATATTTTCACTTCTGCTAATCGTTTATTAATAGAAATACTCTCTTCCCATCCAATTGATGTCTTGCAAATATATGAATTATTATCCATGGGCGTATTTGTTATGTTTATTGATGGATTATGCTATCTAATGTGCTAACCTTTTTTATTGCCACCATATGTTTTTTTTTTCTTGTTTGTTGAGAACTTGTTGCAAGTATATATAACTTTGGGTCAAAGTGCTCAACGGTGGACATCATCGAACATCTGGAAAAGGTAGGCCTCATGCTTATCTCCCTTGCACATTGGTTTATATAGCATATTGTTGGGATAGAGTTGATTTTTACAGTCATTTCCGTCTGTTGTGGTTCACCCTAGCCATAGAGAGATTTTCCTTGTAACACCATGAGAAAAACATGAAATGTGTATAAAAGAAACATCTTTGTAGTCCAATTTTTTCTTCCAAAACTCATTAGCTACTTCCATCCATATTTCTTCAAGAAGAGTAGTAGTAAGTTCTATTTCACAACATAGCCTAACACGGGTTTCTTGTACAACCACATCACACATAGGCTATTTATTAGTTTCATTTCCATTGCGAAGACCTGGAAAAATCATCAGAGAATAAAAGGTTATATGACTAGATAATAATTGAATAAATAAAAAAACATATCGACATGTACAAGAATATTGAAAGAAGAAAGTGGAATACCTGAATGGGATTCTCTTGGTTTTGAGAATAATTTATTCTTTACTGAATAGGGCCAATGACATAATATATATTAATATATTTTATCATCAAAACATGTTTCTGATCATAATATATGCAATCACTTCTTATTCTATTTTTAAGTTTTCAGAAATCTGTTGATTGGCTCATCCATGTCTATATCCACTTCAGTTGTCGGGTCCTCTCTTGGTGTTGATTTAATATGCATTCTATGACGTGTTGTGTGTCTAGTCAGATAATCTCCACCATGCGTAGGCCATTGTTGAGGGACATCGACTACAATAACAAAAAGGGTTAAATTGATATGGTTAGTTATTATTCACATAAGTAGTTCATTAATACAAATATCATTACAATGCTCTTTACTAGGTTGAGTAGTCAAGGACATTGGTTCAGATGCCATGTGTTCTTTCTCTTTCCAATCATTCTCATCCACATACTGTGACATCAAAACAAGAAAATTTATAAGTACACCATCTGCAAGTAAATATTAATAATTTTATCAATCCATACTTTTGATTTTATAGCCATAATACTGTCATGGATGATTTTCACACCACCATCATCAGGCTGCATTCCACCATCATTGGGCTGCACTCCATCATCATGGATGGATTGCACACCACCATCATCGATATGCACTACACTGTCATGGACATGATGCACACTACCATCATTGGATTGCACTCCACTGTTATGGGGTTGTTGTCCATTGTTGGCCTCTTTATTGTTGTTGGTCTCTTGCTTAAAAAAGAAAGACACATTCATTTATGGGTGAAATCAACCGTGAATAGATTTTACAGGTAATCAACAATCAAATTTCATTTATTTTACTTACGATTTCATTCAAATTGGAAGATTTCGTTTGCCCCATGCTTTGTCGGTGTTAAAACACGACTTGAAAGCCACACTTGAAACTGAGTCAGAGGTATTCTTCTGTGGTCACAATTTTGAATTGAGCTCCCTGTATTGCACAATATCTCAATTTTTTCTTATTGGATGCAATTAAATAAAAGTTGGATGATGATAGGAATAATATGGTTTAATTATTTGGTACTTACAATTCATGCTTTTAGTTTCATGTAACCACCCTGGCCAAGTTTGTGCTACCTATGTTTTTCTAATCTTTCCTTGGTTTCTTTTGACGTGTTTGGGAGCCTAGAAAAATTTTCGAATAGGTTGTGTATCACAATTTGTATATAAAACTAACAAAAATTCATCATATTAAATTCAAAATATTACATACCTTCCTGGTCCATGTGGAATATTTCATTCTTTTCTCATTGTCTTCTCCTTTGCATCCTCTAATATATTCTTCCACTCAATATTGGGAATCATCGAAGGATGCTCATACCTAGGTTTTGTTTGCAAATTAACCCTATATCATTCCCTCACATGTTTCAAATATGTATTGGCCAATGAGGTGACTCCAATTTTGTTGAAGGAATCACCAAACATGTTGACCAAGTGGTCAATAAGTCCTTTCTTCAAACTAGGATTTTGAGCATTCCACTGTGTGCATATGGTGGGCCCAAAAATATCTAAGGCCTTGTCATTCATATAATTAAAAAATGTGTTGTTTCCTACAGAACAATATGATCATTAATTTAAAATAACTGTAGAAAAGTATGTTTCAATTAGATAATAGGAAATAATTAAGACATTGATAAATACCTTGGATTTTTTGTATATTGATCAAAACAATGTTATCATCCACCAAAAAGGTAACTGGAAGTGTTTCCTTGCTGGTAACATGCGACGATCCAAGAAAGAAATTTGTATAATCACCAATTTCCGCATCTCAACCATCAAGTAATTGGTTTGGCGTGCACTATCTTGAGGGTGTGTCATGGGTCCTAGAAGGTTCAATCATCTCAGTCGTGGGGTTTTCAGCCACAGGAAGAGAGCCAAAGATCCTCGCGGGTATGTGGCTCATAGTAGGACGTTCTGGTGTTTGAGCATTGCTTCTACCAACACCATTCTCAGGAGCAAGTTGCTGAGGTTTTCTGAATAATTCCTATAAAAAGACAACACATTTTATTCAAATAATATAAAAGTAGAAAAACAAAATTCATAAATGAACATATGTGATAAATAACCTTTTAAAATATGGCGCTTATCACATATCATTTTATTTCTTCCATCAAAACTCTGCATCTTTGTGTGATCTCCTCCATTGGTTCATGCATACATAATTCACTAAGTTCAATGTTTTTTTTCTCGTAGCCTTTTTAATTGTCTCAACTAGGTTCAATTCAAACATGTCATCATCGTTTCCGACATTGTCAAGTACATTGGGTGTCAAAAACTACATATATAAACAAAAAAATAAGTTAATTCAATTATAAAAAACAATAATAATATTAACTTGAAATGGATATGGATTATTTTAGTCCTTTACTTGCTCCGAGGCTGGTGCCTTCCCATGATCACCCTTCCACAATATAAGAAGCATTACATATTAAAATGATACCTTATAATATGAGAAGCATGAGATATTAAAATGAATGTTAAAGATAAAAAATAAGAATCATTAAATAGAGGTTGGTTGAAGTTATGGTGTCAACATCCATTTTCATTCATCTTCCTATGAACACCAATCATATGTGCATAATTTGACAAAATACAAAACTCTGATGTAAATGCCAAAAAAAAACATAAACGAAATGATGATAAAAAAATGTATGAAACCGAGGCATGATGAAACATGCACGCCCAGGCCTTAACACACCTGTAATTTGAGTGATTCAAGTTTCTGAGGGTGTCTTAGATTATTTTACACCTGTCTACATATTTAGTTTTTTGTTTGCAAACATAAAAGTGGTTGTTGTGTAAAAGATGCAAAATCTACCTTGTAAATTGAGAGATCAAATCAATAGAAAGTTCCCTAATGGAAATGGACGTCCATGCTTCTATATAGCTTGAAATTTAGTGATCTAAGTTTTGGGGTGAATTTAATAACATTTTGAATATATCTATATCATACAACGTGCATTTTCAAATGAAAAAAGACTTCTACCTGGAACCCAAATTCAAGACCTTATGTAAAATGAATGGTAAAACTAGATTACTATAAAATGCACGCCTAGGAATCATATGACCTCCAAATTGAGTGATAGAAGTTGCAGAGTTTGTATTTTATCAGTTTACATATATTCATAGTTTGGTTGTGCATTTTGAAACCAAAAACTTTTTAATATGCATAAAGTTTAAAAATTGCTTTGTAAATGCAAAATAATGTGTAAAGGGAAAAATGCTTAAAAATGCATGAAAACATGGCATGATGAAAATGCACACCCATATATTAACACACCTGCAATTTGAGTGATTAAATTTTTTGAGGGTGTCTTAGATTATTTTACACATGTCTACATATTTAGTGTTGTGTTTGCAAATATAAAAGTTATTTTTGTGTAAAAGAGACAAAATCTACCTTGTAAATTGAGAGACCAAATCAGTAGAAAGTGCCCTAATGAAAATGTATGCCCATGCTCTTATATAGCTCCAAATTTAGTGATATAAGTTTTGGAGTGAATTTAATAACATTCTAAATCTATCTATATCATACTGAGTGCATTTTCAAATGAAAAAGGACTTCTACCTGGAACCCAAATTCAAGACCTTTTGTAAAATGGATGGTACAACTAGATTACTATAAAATGCACGCCTATGAATCATAAGACCTCCAAATTGAGTGAAAAATTTGTGGATTTTGTATTTTTATCATTTTACATATATTCATACTTTAGTTGTTCACTTTGAAACCAAAAACCATCTACTATGCATAAAGGTTAAAAACTGCTTTGTAAATGAAAAAAAATGCATAAAGGGAAAAATGATTAAAAATGCATGAAACCGGGGCATGATGAAAATGCATACCTAGGTCTTAACACACCTACAATTGCCATATGTATCATACATATGGAATTTAAAGGAGATTTATGGATGGATTCAGAAGAACAATACAATAAAACATACAAGGTATTCCTATTACAACTTCATAAAATACTTAGGACAACTTCATGCTTAATACATTCAACTATACCATAATATCACTTGGGTTAAAATTAATGCACATGAAAAATTAATCAATAAAATATTCCCTTAGGGAGTTGGGAAGGTTCCACTCAATTCGCCTTATCTTCCCAATGCTAATTTATCAAATTGACACAATTTTTTCCAATATTTTCCCATCAGATACTTATGATCATTCAAGTTTCTTACTGCCTCATCCAAATTAGTGTATTTCTCATAAACTGGAGGAGGTAATTTCCTAAAAATCATTTTCATATTGTGCAACAGCTCAAAATACCTTGCCAACAATTCTACTACATCTCTCCCCCTCAAAGTTCCATTAATATTTTCAAACTTGTTGTCACTGTTCCTCCTGTCTTCTAATAGATTTTGATAATTTTTCATTGGATACAAATCCCCATTTGCATTCCAAAATGATGGTAATCCATGCTTGATGACATCATTGAAAATATTATTAAAAGTAGACATTTCCCTCATAAACTCATGGCACTTAGTTTCTGCATTTTGAAGCAATATCCTTGTTGTAATGACTCTTTTAGCTTCTATTACAATGTTAGTTTTGTCATTGACTTGTATATCCTTCAACTCCTCTTTAGTTATGTTGTTCAAGAAATTTATTATATCAGTTTCCAAATAAATTTTAATCTCCTACTCATTTTTTGTTCCTTTTATGTCTTTCAAGACTACGATGATTAAATCAATCTCATCCTACACTAGGGTAAAATAATACCAATTCTTAAAAATTGTGTTAGCTATATTGTCTCAAATGATATGCTTAGCTCCTTTCAAGAATGGTCTCCCTGTCACCCTTTCCTTCATTTGTTTTTCTTCCTTTCAAGATTCCTCTTTAAAAACATTGATTCTCTGCTCTTCACCTGATCTTCTAGTTCTGCTACCTTGGCATATTTTTGTTTGAGCTTGTTTGTCACAGTATCCAACTCGATCTCCTTCACACTCAAATCAGCCATGACTTTTGATAAGCCCTCTACTGGGTCTAATGGAGCAGTTTGCACTATAGTTGACTTGGATTCCTACAATCACTAAGTTTGTTGGTATTTTAAGGTTTCAATTTCATCTTGTAGGCATTCTATGATCTTTATACTTTCCAATAATTGTTGGTAAAGCTGCTCCTTTTCCTCATGACTAGCCTGTGGATTTGGGATCTGAACATGTTGTATATAAGGAACATTATCTTTTTCTTAAGGATATTAATATTGTTATCCTTATTTTTTGATTAGTTCTCCTACAACAGTTGGACTTTTAGGATATTCTCCTAAGGAAATAATCTTCCTCTCCAACTCATTAATCTAAATTCTATTGGCTTTAGTCGCCATCCTCTCCTACATCAACTGCTTCACTATTTTGATTACCATATTTTTTATCTTCCTCTCATTGGTAGACGATTTCAAGACCCATATATACATCATATCACTTGTTTGATGGCACAATTCAATCATATCCATAGGGTGGATATCCCGAAGCTTTACTCTCATTTGAGTGGCTTTGTAATCTACTAAAAAAATAAGCTTAAGTACCTTTGACTCTAGTACAACCAAATTAAATATACCCTGTTGGTAATCCACAATAGATAGTAATTTTGTTTGAGTTGTGTTTTCTCCCCAAGCTCAAGGATACATTTCCTTTTTCACCCCTTGATGTTTTCTCTTTATATCCAAATTTTGTGAAAAGAGTGAGAGATTATTATCAGAGGTTCCTTAAGTTGTAGAGGTCTGTGAAACTTCTGGTGTTGACAATAGAGATGAATTGAGATGCTCAATAGTGATAGAAGGTCCCTTTGAGGATGAACTAGCTTCATTTGATCCTTGTCTGATTTGCAATATACCCTTCCCTTCTCCTATAAACTCATATAAGAAACCCTCTCAGTCTAATTCTTCATCTCGTTTAGTATTTTTTCTTAGTTACTCACTCAATTGATCATCACATGCATTTCATAATGTATGTCTAAAAATTTCCTCTTTCCAAGTTGTAATTCTTGTTTCTACAGAGTTTGAATTACATTGGATTGGTTCATTGACTGAGTGGTAGTTTTATTTTGGGCATCTTCCTATATAATTTGCTTAATGTCTTCCCATGAATCTAGGTTAGCAATTCTTCCCACTACAGGATTTGGCAGATGCCTGTACATGGGCCTTCTGGCTACAATCACAACATGTGGGTCATACACCCATTTCTTATGTAGCAACTAGAGCAGTTCTAAATTTTACCAAGAAAGGGCCAACCTCTTGAGGCAACTTGAAAGTGATGGCTTGTTTATGATGAGAAAAATGAAATTGATGTGAAGTGAGCCTTTGTATGATGTATTCCAAAGAAAATATTCTTGGAGTTAGGAAAATTAGCAACTTGTATGGCTCCTATTCAAAACCATATACTCTAATGATGGTGTGATCCTTAGCTAGGTACCAATCACCTAATATGGTATCTTTTCTCATTTATCGTATCTGTTTAAACTCATGAAACATCCTAGGAGGCTGAGTGCCATGGAGTAGAATGTAGCATGCACTCATGGAATTGTTTACATAAAGGATGAAACCTTTATTCTGGTATTGTTTCCTCACCTCCTTAGTACACTCAATTACTTTCTTGGTTTTACCTGAATCATCTATTGTTTTGATCCCAAATCTCTCAAAAGGGTAGAATTACTAAATAATATGAGGTGAACCAAGTAGTCCCGGTACCTAAAAGACTTAGTGATGTGGAAATTTGACAATTGGAAGTTTATGAATTCTTATAGGAACTGACAATAATCAAATTTTGTGAGGGCGATTGACTACGAAGGAAGTAAGACAACAAGTACACCTAAAATGGTCTCATTCATTGATCTATCATGTTCATAGCCTAAAACCTTACAAATCATGGGAACGTCCTACCTGATTATTTTAGGGAAGATGGTGGATTTGAAGGAGGTGGATTAGTTGGCAAAGGGGCATATGAGGCTGATATATTTCTCAACATCTTCTCTCTTTCATGTTGTGATAATGCTTCATACTTAGATTCAAGATCATCATCATCGAGGATTTCATATACAACATGGTCTGGAATTTGGAGCATTTTGGAAATGGATTCTTTAATTATTTCACAGACTATCCTAGAATCATGTAAAAAAATTATTTGCTACCTATCCACCTGGTAATTGATAACACACCAATCGACTGATTTTGGAAAGTTATAATTTTGTGGAACAATTGATCTGGCCAGGTTCAATTCCCATAAGTTCAAGTAGTTTCGACCATTGTTAGCATCAACATGGGATCTGTTATCACTCCAAGAAACTCCTTAGGGTTGTAGACTAAGGATGCTTGGTAACTCAATAAATCATGAATAATGAAAGTGTGGATCAATGGGATAATAGAGAGTAGCTAATGGGAAGACAACTCACAATTCAATCGAATGAAACAGTGCTTTTAGGAATCAATGACCAAACAGAGTAATATCAAAAGATATGGAGAAAACTGATCTAGATAATCAAGTACAGTAGTGTGTAGGATCATAAAAGCCAGCAAGAATTCCTTTAGTTCAAGTTTATGAGCTAAATAAGAAGATAACGGTTCTTAATAGCTTAGCTAAACTAAAATAAAGTACAGAACATGGAATAGATGAAGAAATCTGTCATTAACAACAAAAGAAAACTGTCTTTCTGTATTGAAAAATAAGTGTCTTAGTACAATAGCAAAAGAGTATCCAAAATTGAACCCTTGTCTCTTAGAAAAGCTAGGCATTTATATCCTTTTACAATCAGTTTTCAGATCCTAAAACAATGGATCTGATATTCTAAAAATAGAAAGTCAAAACTGATTTACAAAAGATAAGGAGAGATCCTCAAGATGAGGTCAATCTCTATCTTTTGGTCTTCAAACATTGGTTAAAAGTTGATGAAGTGTAGCCTAGCCTTCCAAGGCTCTTTGATCTGTT
>ML787968.1:506374-527836 GCA_009831015.1 Picea engelmannii
CTCTCTAGTGTCGACCTCTCTCTCTCTCCCTCTCACACTCTCACACTCTCTCTCTCTCTACCCTCCTCTCAATCTCACTCTCTCTATACCCCCCTCTCTGTCTTCCTCTCTTTCTCTCTACCCCCTCTCTCTCTCTAACCCCCCTCTACCTTCCTCTCTCTCCCTTTCATCACACTCACACACACTCTCTCATATATAATTTGAGAGTATTAATTTAAATTCATTTGTATGAATAATTTTCGTAAAATCTTCTCATAAAAGAAATCAAAGTGAAAAGCTACCATTAAACCATGACCAAGAGTACCTACACCTAGACCATGACCTAGACATTGGCAATAATATTTATTTTTCTTCCTCTCTCTCTCTAATATATCACAATCTCACTCACTCTCTCCCCTTCTCTCCCTCTTCCTCTCTCTTTACCCTCCACTTTGCAAATCCTCTATTTATTAGGGAAGTGGTTAGAGTGCCAGGTTGAAGGTGTAGGAGTTGTGGGGACCCTAGGAAGGGGTATGACCATAAGCAACTTAGATGGGATTGGGTGTGGGGAGGGGTTAAGTTGGGTTAGGTATAGGTGGGGGGATAGGGTTAGATGTTTCTAGGGAATAACTAATGGAGGTAGGTAATTCCTTATATGCATGGAGGGGGATAGGGAGAGAACATGATAGAGGGAGAGAGACAACAAGGGATGTATTTTTCAGTTTTAATCACATTGTTAGCATGTGCCTTGGTCTTCCCTACAACATGTAATTTGTATACAGAATTCATTCCATCCATTACCTAGACCACGAACTATACATAGTCCATGACATAGACCTAGACCTAGACCTAGACCATGACCTAGACAATGGAAATGTTATTTCTCTGTCTCCCATTCACTCTCTACCCTTAGCTCCCTCTCTACCCATACTCCTATGTCTTGATCCCACCACTCTCTCTATCATATTTTATCTCTCACATACTCACTCACTCTCTCCCCTTTTCTCCCTCTTCCTCTCTCTTTATCCCCCAAGTACTTTGCCTCTCTCCCCAACTCTCCCCCACTGATCCAGGTGGATATTGGCTCATCTTGACAATTTTGAGTTCAACATATTTCTCTGTAATGATGAAATTTCTTTGTAATTGTGGGTTCTACACTTTTGGGACTATCCTAAATCCCTAAAGAACATCCAGGTGGATTTTGGTGGCCGCCCACCAATTCCAACTGGGTTATTTTGGAAGTTTCTATGTCAGTACATCTTTATGTACTTCTAGGGCCGTTTTGGGGTCCTAAACAATGTTTTTTTTGGATTGCCACAGTCAAAATATAGTTAGATTTATAGTTTGATGACATAATGTGTAGTTATCAAAAATACCTTTCCAACGGGCTATCAAACACCTAAAACGAAGATTGTATGAAAAAGTTAAGACCCTAGGAAGTTGAGGTACCAACTTACCCATCGAGGCCCACATAAATTTTGGTGTTTCATCTCCTAGAGTTAGGTTTTTGGATGTCTATGGTTTTGGAATTCATGAGTAATGTTAAAAAGGCCTCTGGAGCCTCATTGTGATCATTTTTCTTAGACGGATGTGCATAGCAGTCACATCTCTTCTTAGAGATAACTACCACCATTCGAGCAAGTTATTTTCAGTTCTGCAATTTTACAGTTTCGACCTATTTTCTTTATTCAATATAAATTATTGTTCACGGGATATCTATTGTTGTTCTCCATATCTTTGCATTATCGTATTCAATCTATTATTCATTTTGTTTCTTTCATAAATCCGGATCAATGGTATCAAAGCGATCTTCTCTTCATTTGTTTTTCTTTGTGCATGTCCCCGACAAGATCTAGGTACAAGAAGTTGGGACTTGAACCAGTCGAGCCTTTGCAAGATCGACTGCTCTGAGCCCGAAAAAAAATCATGGGGGATGAGAATAGAGATGATGGAGCAGGATATCTTTTTAAACTATTACTCGAGGAATCCCTTGCATGACAAAGGAATGAAATGATGGACAACTTTGCAAATGTCCTTCGACGACTTCCCACAGGAGACACATATTCATCAAGTGGCCACACAACCCCCTTCAAGGTACAAGTAATTTTTTATATTCCATTAGTTGAAGGAATGATAGATGCAGATGCTATAGATAAATGGTTGAATCTGCTCGAAGGGTATTTTTCGGTCCATAATTTTTTTGATGGGGAAAATATTACTTTTACACTCCTCAAGGCCATCCCCCATGTTAAGGACTAGTGGGATACTTACTCTGAGCAAAGAGACAAAGAGGAATCTGCAATATTTATGGTCACCCCCACATGGGATTTCTTCAAGGATGCCATTAAAGAACAATACTACCCTGTTGGAAGCTACGAGGACCAATACACAAGATGGACCACACTGCGTCAGAAAGGAACTAGACAATACTAGATTTCACCAATATTTTCCATACCTTGCGCACCAAATTGGTTATCAAAGACTCTGAAGGATATCTAGTGCTCAAATACTGTGACTTTCTGCATAGATACATTCAAATAGAAATGGAGTTTCTGGAAATCGCATCGTTAGGTGTGACTTATAGATATGATGTCAAGATCGAGCAAAAATTTAAGAAGAAGAGGCGAGATTTTGGATCTGCAAACTCCTCATAGCCCAAGCAGGTGAAAGGAGACCCCAACCCTCTAAACAAGGGATAGAGAAAATATGGCCATTCTCAGGACAACCAATCAAAGCCGCAACCCAAGAAGGGTAATGAGAATTCAAAGCAGGACACGATAAAGTGGTGTGAATACCATAAAATCCCTTGGCACAACACTGAAGAATGTCGCTCGAAGCAGCCATTGGTGTCTGAGCTGAAAGATTTTGAGTTAGAGGAATATTCTAAATTCGAATCAAATCCAGAAGGAGGGAAGCAGATTATCGATGTCGAACCCAATTACACTATCTCTACCACAAAAGTCTAGCCAAGCGAACTAAAAGAGATAGAGGAAGGGGAACACCTATTTCACTCACAGATGTGGGTAAATGGGGGCTCCACTTCATTTCATTTTCGATAGTGGTAGTTAGAAGAATATGATCTCAACAAAGGTCATCAAGCAGCTGGACCTGCCGATGAAACTGCACCATCAACCCTACACCATCGGATGGCTTCGCCAAGGAAGAGATATCTGCGTTAGCCAACAATGTCATCTAACCTATCCCATCAAGCCCTTGAAAGATGAGGTATTGTGTGATATTTCTCCCCTTAAATTTTGTTATTTTATTTTAGGCCAACCATATTTGTGGAAGCGACATGATGTGTATGAGTCTAGACTCCACATTGTTATTATTACTTTGGGTAGACAATTGTACATGATACTAGAGGTAGTGCCACCTATCACTATTTCTTTAATCTTTTCTAAGCAATGTAGTAAGGTCATTTCACAGAAAGATAACCTCATATTCTTCATGATCTGTGCTCACAGTAAACAAAAGTTCATCGCCACATCAGTGACCTCTACACATAGCCTCTATTTGCATCAGAAGCAAGTGGAAGAGATTGTGGAAGAATATAGAGACATATTCTCCTCACCCATCGGGGTACCGATGAACTGCCAAGTCAAGCATCCAATTGATCTAACCCCCGGTGTGCCTCTGCCTAATGGACTATACTATTGTCGCTCACTGAAGGAAAATAATGAAATCAAGCGTCAGATCCAAGATTTGATTCAAAAGGGGAACATCTGACCCAACTCCTCCCCTTGTGAAATCCCAATTGTATTAGTGGAGAAGAAAGATGGGACCTGGCAACTCTGCATTGATTACAAAGCATTAAACAAAATCACATTCAGGAACTAGTACCCAATTCCTTGAATTGATGACCTTCTGGACCAACTCAAGGGGGAAAAGTTCTTCAACAATATTGACCTAAATTATGGCTACCACCAGGTTCACATCGAATAGACCAATGTATGGAAGAAAAATTTCAAATCTAAATAAGGAATCTTCGAATGGTTGGTCATGCCCTTTGGCTTAACAAATACACCAACAACTTTCATGAGGATGATGGATGATGTTTTGAGACCCTTCACCAACTCTTTTGTGGTGGTATATCTGGATGAATTCATCATCTTCAACAGAACTTGAGAGGAGCACATGCAATATATTCAACAGGTTTTGAGCACTCCATGGCAGCACAATCTATATGCCAACTTGGAAAAATGCTCCGTTGGCATGAACAAGGTCCAATACTTGGGATACATAGTGTATGAAAATGGGGTACATGTAGATTCAACTAAGATCAAATTCATCCATGATTGTCCAACCCCAACCATACTAACCGAGCTTCGAAGCTTCGTTTAACTTTCCAACTTCTACCGATAGTTCATGTTGGGATTCTCCCATATTGTATGGTCCCTCAACCAAGTGACCAAGGGAAATGGAAAGGAAAATTTCTCATGGGGGAAGGCACAACAACAAGCATTTGATGATATGAAGCATCACTTGTGCTCAGCTCCGATAACCTGATCTGCACCAACCATTCGATATTGAGGTTGATGCATCCAAATGTGTTGTAGGCATAGTTCTCACTCAACATGGTCATCCAGTAGCATACCATAGTGAAACACTCTCAGATATCGTCCTTAAATACCACACCTATGACAAGGAAATGTATTCCATTATGCAAGCCTGATGTCAATGGAAACATTACATTCTGGGAAAGGAGACAATCATCCACATTGATCACAAGCCTATGTAGTTCATACAGACATAGGGGAAGTTTCAGAATGACCACCATCAAAAGTGGTCTACATACCTGCAACAATTCCATATCAACATCAAGTATAAGACATGGAGCATACATCATGTCGCTAACTGCCTCAGTCGACCTCCCGTTGCTTCACTCACCACCGTGCTCCATTCCTGTGGGCATGAGGCATATGAGTGGCCCCAAATTTATCAGCGAGATCCTGAATTCACCACCACATATAAGCTCTTGGGTACATGCGCAAATGTCACTAGTTTTCACATTCAGTATGGATTGTTATGCCATCTGATCCACCTTTGTTTTCCCACAAGCGAGTGTACAAAGATGACTTGGGAGGATCACTACAGTCAGATGGTAGGACATTTTGGTGTGGAGAAAACTATGGTCGTTCTACAAAAAATAAATTATTGGTAAAAACTTTGACATGACATCAGCAAGTACATCAGATCTTGAACTGCTTGTTCCATTTCCAATCCAACCATAAAGAAGCAAGGCTTATACACCCCTCTTCCTACTCCCGAGAGGCCTTGGGAATCCATCTCAATGGATTACATGTATTTCCTTCCATCCACCAAGCACGGTAATGATTGTGTATTTGTGGTGATTGATCGGTTTTCAAAGATGGCCATTCTCAGAGCCTGCAAGAAGAGCATCAGATCGATAGATACTGCCAACATCTTCTTCAAACGGGTGTGGTTCCATTTTGGGATACCACAGACCATCATCTCATATTGGGATAGCAGGTTCCTCAACACATTTTGGTCGAGTCTCTGGTCATTGTCGGACACCAAAATCACTAAATCCACTACCTTCCACCCCCAAACCGATGGCCAAACATAAGTTTTGAATCGGATGATTGTGCACTTCCTACGCATGTATAACTCTAAGAATCCATGTATGCAGGATGAGAGTCTTCCCTATGTTCAACACAACTACAACAAGGCTCTCCATAGCTCCACCATCCATAGCCCATTTATGGTGGGGCTGGGATTCCAAACCTTGGGTCCCATTTATGTTGCACTACGTATTGCAACCACACAAGTAGAATCTTCTCATGTTCAGTCTAAGTCTGAAAAAGCCACTAGATTCATTAAGCGGATTCAACACATTCACCAACAAGTCCATGAGATTTTGCATAAAGCCAATGCTAAGTACAAGATATGCCATGATCAACACCGGGTACTGCACAAGTTTCAAGTGGGAGACAAAGTATGGTTACATTTGCAGAAAGAGAACCTTATAGGACCCCATTAGAAGCTCCGTCCACTCTGCTATGGGCCTTACACTATCACCAAGGTTGTGGGTGACAATGATTTTGAGCTCAACACTCCCCCCTTCCTTGGATTTCACCCAGTGTTCAATGTGGACCTCCTTCGACCATATTTTCCACCATTATTGGACACCTCAGAGACCGCAAAACAATTGACACCAACAGAGCTCAACCCTCACTGCATGGAATAATCATCCACTGATCAGATAGTGGACACACAATTCAATGGAACTCGCCAGCAAAGGATCCAACATTATCGGGTTATCAAGGCATGGAAGCTCCTACACCAAGGAAAGTGGCTCGCCTGGGGATAAATTCAACAAAAATTTCCTCAACTAATGGGGGTGCTCAATGTAATGGAGACCATTGCTTACTAAGGGGTGGGGAACTGATCCAAGTGGATATTGGTGGTCGCCCACCTATTCCAACTGACTCATCTTGATAGTTTTTAGTTCAACACATTTCTCTGTAATGATGACATTTCTTTGTAATTGTGGGTTCTGCACTTCCAGGTCTGTCCTAAATCCCTACATAGCATCTAGGTGGACATTTTTGGTTGCTCACCTATTCCAACTGGATTATTTTGGAAGTTTCCATGTCAGTACATCTTTCTGTACTTCCGGGGCCCTTTTGGGGTCCTAAACATTGTTTTTTTTGCTTGCCACAATCAAACTATAGACGGAGTCAGATTTTGATAGCATAATGTGTATTTATCTAAAATACCTTTCCAATGGGCTATCACACACCTAAAACGAAGGTCGTATGCAAAAGTTACGACCCCGAGAAGTTGATGTACCAACTTACCCATCAACCCCCCCGTAACTTTTGGCGCTTCATGTCCTAGGGTTTGGTTTTTGGATGTCTAGGGTTTTGGAATTCATGAGTAATCTTAAAAATTCCTCTGGTGCCTCATTGTAATCATTCTACTCAAACGGATGCACATATCATCCATATCTGTTCTCAGAGATAGCTACCACCATTCGAGCAAGTTGTTTTCAGTTCTGCAGTTTTACAGTTTCAGCCTATTTTATTTATTCAATAGAATTTATTGTTCATTGGATATCTATTGTTGTTCTTTGTATCTCTGTGTTATTGTATTCAATCTTTTATTCATTTCGTTCCGCTCATAAATCTAGATCACCCACAAGAACCATATAGATAAGTTCAAATTACAATTATAGAAAATAATAATAAGCATACTTCGTAATTTCAAATATAACTTTTTGAACACACACACACACACACACACACACACATATATATAAACATTGATCCACATTTTCTTTGGAGGAATTTCAAAGTGTTAAATATGACAATATAAAACTTTAGACAAAATCAAAAAATAAAATTTATTAATGATTACGAATTGTAATGTTTTTCAAAGTACAACCTACTAAATGTAAATCATAATGTTTTTCAAAGTACAACCTACTGAATGTAAATCATAATGTTTTTCCAAGTACTACAACTTTAGTCAATATCATAATTTTCGCTAATTAAACTGCCATGTGGGTTTAATTATGATATTCTTAATTTGATTGATACAATCGTAAGTAGGAGAAAATTGTGTGATAATTCACACATGAAGAGTATCAACTTGTACTTTGTAAATCCAATGAAGGATTAAAACTTATATAGATTTTCTCATTTGGATTATGACCCATTTAATGGTCATTTCATTGATCTTTTGTATTTGAAAGATAATTAGATATTGGGCGTTGTGAATCATGATGATTACACCTATCTAATGGCGATGGAAGGCTCAAATTACCGGATAAATGAGAATAATTTGAAGATTGGGAATACTTTTGCAACTACTGCTAGTGTTACAAATTTGACAGTCGATGTTCCTGCAACATTGGTTATTTCAAAAAGGTTCATAGATACATTTCCTGAAGTTCCTATTTGTTCAGTTAAGAGTTCTCCTGAAGCAAGGGATAAAAATTTTAAAGCTCATGCAAGGAATGAACAACCCATGCTGGAATTTCAAATCATGGTTGAGAAGAAAATGAACATAATTATGAATGATTTGATGGGGATTAAACATGATCTTCATGTTCTAAAATGTCCCAGATGCCAAGATGAGGAGAATAATGGAGTTGGCGACGTTAGTTCATCTGCCTATGGGCATAATGTCTGCATTAGAGAAGATGAGGAATGGGTGATGCCTAAATAAACTGAGATCATTATATGTTATTCGTATTAAGTTTAAGTATTGTGTGTGAGGATGCAATTTAGACATATTTTGTAATTTTGACAATCCTAGGCTTTTAGCCTAATACTTTGTATATCTCATTTTTAATATAAATGACTTATGTTGTCCCTTTAATGAATCATCTCTTATTTGACCAATGTGTGTTCTCAAATATAGCTGCATGAAAGTAACCTCTCATGTTCTTCAATTTCACTTTAAGTGACATATGTAAATTTACAATGTATCTAACTCCATAGGAGATGTAATCCATTATTTAAATCCTTTAAGAAAAGGTCAACTTTACTTTTTTCAAATCACAATTGTCTTTTATTATCATAATTATCTTCAATGGCGCTCTTGTGCATGGAAAAGTTTAGAGTTAGGGTTAAAGGTCTATGATCAGAGTTGGGTTCATGGTCATTTAAAATGTTTAAACTTACTATTTTTTTGGAAACTGAGATATCATATATCACATAATTCCCAACACTACTACCTAGCCCATGAATACAAGTCATCTGGTTGGAGTTTTATCACTTCATTAGTCCATTGCAAATTATTAGGTCTTGAGAGCTACAGAGCTTGACAAGTTAAGTACCAAAAAAAATCTCAATTAGGTCTTCAGATCTTCTTTTGTAGCTATTAGATAAAACAAGGTCCTCATCTAGCCATAACGGATTATGGTTGGAATCATTGCTTAAAACAATAGCTTGCTTAGTTGTAGTCATATCATTAAAGTCCCCTAGAAAGAGGATATTACCTTCATTTTTCAAAAAATAAATATCTTGTTCTAAATTATTATAGGGACAATTTCTATCTAGATTGTTTTTCTTATAAAAGTAGAATTAATAGGTGCAAAATAGAAAATTTCTATATACATCTTCTTAGCATTGATGTCCGAAATTTCTATCTAAATCTATTGATTGAGAGGGTTGATATTATGAAGTTGAATGTGAGGAGAAATTATCTTTCTAATATAACAAGCTATGCCTCCTCTCCCTCTACGGTGGGACTTTTTGTTCCATGTCGACCACAAGATAAATCATTCCATGTTAGGGACCTTAGACCGTTCATGCTCCCAAGTTTCAACTAGACAAATAATATCAATATCACTCGGGATCCAACTTATCATCGGACCTTTGTGCCATGGAAATCCACGACAGTTCCAAAAAAGGATCTCAAGTGTCCCAAATTCCTATTTATTATTATCCTTTTGGTCTCTATCCCTAACAATATCTTTTCAATTTATAATTATTTCCCATTTTCCTTCTTTCCACAATTCTTTTACCTTTTGAACTTCGTTCCTTAATTCAGCTTGGTCTTCGAGAATGAGGTCTTCATTTATAAATATTCCCGACCCTTTTAAGCTCAGAGATTTATTGATTATGCTATAATTATGGTTATTGCAACTTATTTTCACACAGATCAACCTGTCTTTACGATCAAATATTTTCCTATCCTCTTTACTTCTATGAGGTAAGTTGATTCAATTTATGATTTATTTTTTAATTCTTCTTTTACTACTTCTAGTGTATCCTCCTCTTGTTGTTCTTTTATACCAAAAATTATGAGGTTAAAGGATCTTTTATTATGCTCATGGTCCAGTTCAATTAGCTTATTCATTTCCTCTTTGATGGGTTTGATATCTAATTTTTTTTCTAGATTACTGAGGGTCAAATTGTCAGTTAGTTTTTATTCTATCTCTTTAATCCTATCTCTAAAGTTGTGATTTTCTTCAACCTTTCCTTCTTGGGTTTATTGTTTTTTTTTTTCCATTTATTGAATCCTATCCTCCATTGTCTGCAATTGACACTTGAACCCTAACAATCTATCCTTTATTTGAGTTTGAATTGCATCTTCGAAGAGTCTAATTTTTTATAAAGTATTGCCTCTAGATCTATTTGGATTTTTACTTCTCTTTATTCACTCCTTTTTTCTAATGATTCTAACACTATTTGGAGTTTGCAATCTCTTTCTTCTCTCCTTTTTTCTAATGATTCCATATAACTGTAAAGGCTCTTTGTAACACCCCCTCTCCAAACCCCTAATTATGTGTAATAAAATATAATCAAAGATTGCCATGATAAGGATTGCAAACAATGTAAATGTATTAATGTTCAATTGAAAATGCCAACAACTTACTATGGGGACTGAATCCTTGAGTACGAGCCATGAGACCACTAGATGAATGAGAAGAGATCCAATTAGGCTAAATGATCCAAAAATATCTTTTAAAGACAATGGTTGAGTTATTTTACCATTTAGGAATTGATGAAAGAGGTAGAATTAATGAGGAAACATAGAATCCATAATAAAATATACATATCTGGAAATAAGCATAAAGGAACAACAAACCATAAACAACAAAGTTGATAACGAAGTTCAGCAATCTCGCCTACGTCTTCGGGCCTTTGTCTCATTGGGCTTTCTTATTTCTCTTCAAAGCTTCAAATGTACATCATAAAGGTTATGAATGGATTACAAACTGATCTATATGTGTTCTGCTAGATCTCAAGAACCCATCAAAACTGATGGCACTGAAAACGGAGGAACGAAGCTCCCAAAAATGGCCCGCAAAGTTGCTCTCCTCAATGGCTTCCCTGCATAAAAATGGTTTTGGCTCTTCAATTATTCATAATTTCCTTGTTTTGAACCTCCTCCCATGGCTTCAAGAACCTTTGTTTATATATTCTTGAAGTGGGTAACAAACTCCCAACTTCCCCCCAAGATCTGGCTTCAAAAAAGGCCCAAGATCTTCCAAAAATGGACTAAATCTCCCAAAACTGGTTAAAAATCCATTAAAATTCATAAAATAAATTTTAAAACCCACTTTGGAAAAATATAAGGGTGCATCCCCCTTCACGCGGGCCCCTAGTCATATGGGCGCCCTCCATGTGGCCATGGGCTGGTTGGCGTGCTAGTCTGGCCCTTAAGTCCCGACCCCTGGTCTTTTGCATGGCCATATGGCCTTGGGATATGCTTCCACATGCTCAAACTTTTTAAGCTCCCAGTCGTTTAGCCCCTGGATACGTGTCTTTGTCGGCGGGCTAGCTCGACCGACCAAGCACTATCCCCACACATCCGTGCTAACCGTATAACGGAGTAGGCTAGGTCACATGGAACGGTCGTGTGACAAGTGGTTTGCGTCGGGGATACCATTCAACATAATCCATGCCAACAATATATAGAGTAGGGTTCAGTCACATGGTAGAGTCATATGGTAAATTTTTGCATCGAGGGCTGGGGCTAGGCCCTAGCCCTATTCTTTGCTGATGGGACCCATACTTTAGCTTAAATATAATATATGAACCATATGGTATAAGACCTACCGTGGGCGGGCTGGTAGCCCGGCCCTGCCAAACCTTTTGCTGCCCGGACCAGAGGTTACAGGTTCGAATCCCTGGGAGTCCATTCAAACCTTTTCCCAAACAATCAACCAACGGATGGGTTCCATGTGGCAGGCCATGATTAGGACATGTGGCACCATGCTATTCACCCACATATACACCATGTGTCCAACTATGATTCGACCACCTTTCTTCCCAGTCAGCATGCCCATGTACCTACCATGTGTCGTACAGACCTTGCCACATCATCATGTGTCACGTGTCACCCTTACAGTGGTGCCACGTGTCACAATATGGATTGTCCACATCTGCACCTACCCACATAATCACCTTTTCACGTCATCTTTCCAACCCACTTCCACATCATTGTATGGTCGTACGACTTGTACAATCAGCTTCCACGTCAGCATTGTACAGACTGTACAATCATCATTTTTTGCATGTTTGACAAAACGAAAAGACTGTGATATCTTTTTCATACTTTATCTGTTTTAGCATGTTCAAGTTGTGTTGGGTTCATATCGACGAGTTGTACGTACACATCCGTTTTGAAGCCATTCTGAGAAATTTGATTTTTAGGCCTTCCTGGACCCATTCTGGCTCCTGGATCCATTCTGGATCACTAAAAGACCCAACCACCTTGCTAAGATATTATTTTGGAATATTCAGACTCCTCCTTAGCCCTGATGACAAGGAAAGTCAGTTAATGAGGGAGGTTGGTAGTTGAAAAATCAACCACCTCAATGAATTGAGGTATGGGAATACCTGGCTAGGAATGTAGAAACTATAAGCCAGGGGGTACCATCGAGTACCATATCACAATTCCCAAGCTAAACCGTGTGGAAATTGAGTGCCTTCTAAAAAAAGATAAGGGGACAGGTTGAGAACCTTCCCCGGGTTTTTTTTAATCCGTTATGGCAGCTATTGCCACCCTTGAACATGGCACATGTTTGTGTCTCATCTTATAGTTGGGTAATATGCTTGTTTCTTAGTCATACCAATTCCATGTGTCATTGTAATTTTTCATTCCAATCGAAGAGTTCTCTTATTTTTCATCACATTATGTTCTTGGTACTCATCAATTCAATGTTGCCAAGTCAGTTTCCATGCCTCATCATGTTCAATGGAATTTTCACTTCAAACCATCCATCATCTCACATCACTTTCCTATGTTAGTTTCATGTCGATGATGGGGGATACAAAAAGTCCGTCCTTCGACGAGTCTTTTCATGTCAAATTCAACACATTATCCAGGAATTTAGACTTAGAAACCAATTAGTACCTTGGGACGTACATGCCTCCTCATATTCGACGGTAGGTTTACATCATTAACCTCTGATCGGATGATTCCATGAATGTTCAACCTCATCTCATTTATTCACATTCGCTAGAATGTACTAGGGTACCTTGGGAGTGATTTTCATCATTGGTAATTTCCCTCGCACTTGTTAATGGTATACATCAATGACTGGTAATTAAGTTGTTTCTACCATGTTCAACACCAAGTCATCTATTCACATGGCTATATTTGTACCGCAACAGGATCGGGACGAGGACCCTAGGTTGGGAACTCATTCTATTATGTTCTTTTCCCAGGATGTGATGGATATCATTTGATCATGTAAAATATTTCAGTACAATCATCATGTTGGCCCTTGACCAAGTTTTGGGATATCCTTGGTCAAGTTTGACCTATTTTGGGACTTCGACAGCCTGTCGAAGGAGGAGCGCAAGACGAAGCAGAGATCGCTGGATCTCGACCCCTTTTTGGGTCGTTTTTGGGATTTGGGATTATGTAACGGGTATGGGGATGTCGGCCCATGGGTTTACCCATGTTTTGGCCTATTTTGTAAAGTATAAATAGATGTCTAAGCAATGTAAGGAAGGGGATGTGAATATCTGTTTGATATTGGGCTAAGTTATAGTGATCGATCTATGTGATCAAAGGATTGTAAGTGCTCTGTGCATACTGTGTAAAGCTTGCAGAAATGAGTGCAAGTGTCTGTAGAAGGCTTAGTGTTGTATCCTAGCTCGGGGAAGGAGGATCTGGCAAGGTGCGCACAGATCTCCTATCCTATGCAGAGTAGGGTTTTGAGGCTCTATGCATGCAACTGATTAACATAAGATAATAGAAGAGAAGAAGAGTTGGTGGACGTAGCCCCAGGGTGGGGGTGAACCACGTACATGTTGTGTTGCTATTCTTTGTGCGATGTGTTAATGTGTTTATGTCTTTACTTGCTAAGTGATTTGATATAGATAGATAGTTTTGTTTATGCTTTGTTCTAACGATGTATATGGATGTTAGATCTGACCTATGTGAATGTGCTTAGTGCTTGAATCTGCTAGATCTAATCTATCTCTCTATGATAAGTGCTTAGATACATCAGATCTTAATGAATGATGTGATGCTCTGTTTTATCTGTGGAGTAGATAATGGTCAAATATTGATGAATTGTCAGTGCTAAGTTCTTTGTTAAGTGTTAGAATCACATATCTGTGTCCTAGCTAAAGTTGCAGACATATGAGTCCAGCAACCACCCCTGCCTCTACCTCGGGTGAGACTTCATCTGCTTCACAGGTGTTGTCGAAAGGGCTAGTAGTTAGGGTTTTTTTGGTGCGTTGTTGTAGCGTTGAACCCTGGGTCTGCCCCTGTGCCAACAAATGGCTTTGTTGCTGGGACTTGAAACTGTGATTGCTAGGAACTGAGGAAGAAGAAGCTTTGTGCAAAGATTCGACCTAAAACTGTGATTTCTAGGAACTGCGAAATAATAAGCTTTGTGAAAAGATCTAACTTGAAACTGTGATTACTGTGAACTGAGAAAGAGGAAGCTTTGTGCAAAGAACCAATCTGAAATTGCGAAAGATCTGTCGCCCTAGTCCGCAGTACTCTACCTAGTTTTTGAAGCTCTGTGCTAAACAAAAGAGGTCAGATCTAAAGAAAAGATGTAAGATCTGGAAGCTCTGTGCTTTGATAAAGGCAAGAATAGTAAAAAGTTATAGATCTGAAAGCTTTGTGTTCTGTAGAAGTAAGATAAGTGGAAACTTTTTGTTTCAACAGTATGGATCTAGGTATGTTTGATAGATTATGTCCTAGCTTGAAAACTAGGGCACTAATAGATGAAAGAAGGTTTGACTTGCATAGATCTGATAACAATAGTGAAAGATATGTTATACCTATGCATAGAAAGAATGTTTGGACTAACAAGTGGATGCATGATCCCAGAAAGAAATGTTTGAAAGTTAGCTACCATGATCCTAGTGCGCAGTACAGGAAAGGTTGGGGATCATTTAAAAGAAAGAGTGGATTAATCCTTTGTTACAGTTGCAGAAAACCGGGACATCTTGCTAAGGAATTCCCTGGGAGAAGACCTAGTTGTATTTGTTGCAAAGCTGTGGACCATGAAGTATTGGATTTCCCTAGAATGATTACTAAGATTGAAGAAATGAACATGAGACAAGAAAACCCTAAGGCAGATCCAAAAACTACGATTATGGAAAAACCCCAGAAAGAATCAGAGAAAGTATTGCTAGAGATGAAAGAAACCCTGAATAATCACCGACATATCAGTTTATCATAGGTATTCAAAGAAAAATAATGTATTGAAGTAATAATAGGAGACTTCGACATTGACTGTGTCCTAGATGAGGAAACATAGGTGAATATCATGACAGAAATAACTTTGGAAGCTATAGGAAGGCCTGCCTATGATTCCTTCATTAGGAGGAATAGGACTATTCAAAGGAAAGTTGATAAACCTATGTGGAAAGCTCACCCAGATACCTATGAATGCCAATGGAACTTCGACAGAGGAGGATTTCAAGATTGTTAAATTTATTGAGAACAATGCCCCATTTACCATGTTACTAGGAAAACCTTGGATTGGAAGAGATCAGGATAGAAGAAAGGAAGAAGAAGAAGTTTTAGAGCAGAAGAAGCAAGAGTTAAAGGATTTCATGACTAGAAGGATCACACACTTTATTGAAGAATAGAAGAACAGATCGAAGTTATTTAACACCAGAGACCTGGATGTCAAAGTTGCAAGAACACTAGAAGACCCATAGAAGATTGAAGTACCTATTCCAGATAAAGAGGAAGTATCACCCTCGAATCTTAGGAAAGAATATCCACAGCGTGAAGTAACTGTGCCAAACGCAGATAAGAATCAAAATGAAAAAAGGAATACCAAGACGAAGCTCATGGGAAAGAAGGCCAGAAAGATAAGTAAGAAGAGAGCTAAGATCGAAAAGTTACAGAAGGTTCCAAAGGGAACTTTGCAGAGGGAAAATTTAGAAAATTGGAGCTTCGTCGGGATAACAGAACAACATCACATGCCACTTCACCAAGGTGAAGCAATATAACCATTGGGAAAAATATAACCATTCGACCGACCCTTCGAACGGGTAAAAAGGAATTTATGGTTCGCCACCAAACTGTTGGACTGCGTCATAACAGACAGAACATAGTTAATGAAGGTTTCTCACCCGTTACAAGAGATCATGACAGTCTTAGAAATAAGCAGAGGACCAAGTCATGAAGAAAGTAGAGTAGCTCGCAAAAGCTATCCAGCAGCTACAACAACGCATAGCAGACTCAAAGCTTCGCACAGTGCTCGAGACTCTGCAGGATGTAAGGGATCAGAGAGAAGCAACCGCCCAAAGCACAGTTGAAAGGATAAAGGCCCTTGCCATGGAATGCAAGCAACTAAGTAATCGTAGTGCCCAAACATATGAGAAAATCACCGAGAACCCAGAATTGCAGGCACTGGAGTCACAACTCCAGGAAGCAAAGCAGCAAGCAGAGACAATACAGGTGCATTTGAAGCCCCTGTCAGCTGTGGAAATAATGAAGCGATCCCAAGAGCAACAAACCGCCCAGCAGCATATCCACACTATCCAGAGAAGAGTTATGGAAGTAACTCAAAGGCTTTAACCTGTACAAGATAAGGCCTACGAATTGTTCATAGAGGTCGAAGGTCGAGGATCAGAACTCGAGCAGGTTGTCACTGCAGCTGAACAGGGCCTGGAAGGACCTATCAATGACACAGTCATCCAAGAGTTCGTTGAGCAGGAGGTTGTGGCACAACAACAAGTCGAAGAATCTCGAGCCACGCTCGAGGCTTTCGAAGAAGAACTACCCAGATCAGAGTGACTTGGGATGAGTCATAGGTGAGTGTTGGGGGCTTGTTGACCCTTAACCAAGTTTTGGGAGATCCCTGGTCAAGTTTGACCTATTTTGGGACTTCGACAGCCTATCAAAGGAGGAGCACAAGACGAAGCAAAGACCGCAGGATATCGACCCCTTTTTGGGTCCTTTTTGGGATTTGGGATTATGTAACGGGTATGGGGATGTCAGCCCATGGGTTTATCCATGTTTAGGCCTATTTTGTAAAGTATAAATAGATGTCTAAGCAATACAAGGAAGGGGATGGGAATATCTGTATGATATTGGGCTAAGTGATAGCGATCAATCTATGTGATCAAAGGATTGTAAGTGCTATGTGCATACTATGTGAAGCTTGCAGAGCTGAGTGTAAGTGACTGTAGAAGTCTTAGTGTTGTATCCTATCTCAGGGAAGGAGGATCTGGCGAGGTGCACACAAATCTCATGTCCTATGTGGAGTAGGGTTTTGAGGCTTTGTGCATGTAACTGATTAACAACAGATAATAGAAGAGAAGAAGAGTCCGTGGACGTAGCCCCAGGGTGGGCGTGAACCACGTACATGATGTGTTGCTATGCTTTGTGTGATGTGTTGATGTGTTTATGTCTTTACTTGCTAAGTGTTTTGATATAGATAGATATTTATGTTTATTCTTTTTGCTAACGATGTATATGGATGTTAGATATGACCTATGTGAATTTTCTTAGTGCTTGAATCTGCTAGATCTAATCTATCTCTCTATGATAAGTGCTTAGATACATCAGATCGGAATGAATGATGCGATGCTCTGTTTTATCTGCAGAGTAGATAATGGTCAAATATTGATGAATTGTCGATGTTAAGTGCTTTGTTAAGTGTTAGAATCACATATCTGTGTCATAGCTAAGGTTGTAGACATCTAAGTCTCGCAAGCACCCTTGCCTCTACCTCGGGTGAGACTTCATCTGTTTCACAGGTGTTGCCGAAAGAGTCGGTATTTAGGGTTTTTTTAGTGCATTTTTGTAGCGTTGAACCCTGGGCCTGCCCCTGTTGCAACACATCATGTTGGAAATCTTACTGATATATATACTCTCACATAGATCCACATTGTATTGATATGTGGTTATGTTTTTTCATCTCATAGCTCCATTGTGTATTTTTCATGGTTTTGATTAGTTCATGTCATGGAGATATGGATCCTCATTGTATCTATGGTGGCCATATCCTTAGTCAGTATTTTCATGGATCCACGGTGTATTGGTCAGCGGCCATGCTTTGAGGCATCTCGTATTTCGAGCATAGGTATGCATGCCTTGGGAATGGAACGTATTTGTATATTGACTAATGATTATTCGCAGCTTCTTCCAAGTTCTATGACTCCAGAACCATTTCATTGAAGAATTTGTAAAGTGTTTCGGTCATCATTTTCTCTCTTGGCCTCACACTTTAGGGGGCATCAATTACACACCAAAATGTCACACTTGATTTTCGCACCCTAAATGTCAAAAGTGTCGCAAAGTGACGTATGCACCTTTTTAAGTGTCGCAAGTGTTGTATGCACCTTACCCAGTGTCGCATTCACTTTACCAAGTGTCACAACCTCTTGACACCATGAAAACATTTTCCACAATCCCTAAGTCATGTTGGAAAAAGAATCCCTCTCATTTGATAGTGGAAACATACATTTTCCTTAGAAATTTTGACCAAATTTGGGCATTTATTAAGGGTGGCGCTCCCTTACCATGTTAGGAGGGTGCCACTTCATCAAATGGCACCCCCTTTCCATGTTTAGGGAGCACCACTTTAGAGGATGGCGGACTGTGTTCAACTCCGGGGGAGCATCAGTCTTGTTAGAGAGAAATTGAGGATCATCCACCTCTTTCTAAGGGCCAAATCTCTTGGGATGAGGTTGGTTGTGCTTGACCCCTATGTTATGGCTTCATATTAGGATCAGATCCCAACCCTAAGGAGCCATATCCTCAACCATATCCTTCATTTTCTCATGGTGGTTATGCCTCTCAAGCCTATATATTGAGGGTATTTCCAAGGTGAATGGGGGAACAATACATGTATCTAACCTTTGATCTTGGGAGAAGCATCAACATTTTGATGTCAAGATTCATGCAAGGGCTGGGCAAGGAGAGCTTGGAGAAGTGTTGCATCGTCAAGAATGATTTGTAAGTGCCTCTTTTTGGCTTTCCAAATTAACATACTTGGCCTATTTCCTTCAAGTTTATGTCTTGTTACATTTTCTTGTCTACTATTGCTCTAATCTTCATAGATAGACTTGTCTTATCTGATCAAGTAGAGAAGGAGATAGTTGTTTCTATTTGCTATCCATTGCAGATCTTAGTCTGTGCCAAGGAGTTTTAGGATCAAGCTCAAGGATTGGAAGCAGCAAGGACAAACGTCGAAAAAAGGTACAACATATCCTTTCTCTCCTTCTTGATTTGATTGTTCTAGATGAGTTTAAAGGGATGTTAGTGTCCACTTGTATTCTTTATATCTTGGTATAGGGGTCTAGTAATCCCATGGAAGTTTCACCTGTCCGTAGGGGGAACATTCTATAAGAGGGGTTGGGTATGTTACACTCTCTAGGGTGAATTTGGGGGGCCTCCCCATGATAGGATGAGTTTTTGGAATAGGTTGTGGAGTGCTCATATTGAAAAAAAAAAAAAAGTAACAATTGTTATTTTAGATTGACTTTAAAAATGGGAAATAATTTTTTTAATTGATAATAATGATATTAATTATTTATTATCTCTAAAATCAAATTTTACTTATTAAAATTTTAAAAATTAAAAAGAAAAAAAAAATCTCTTTAATTTTCACACGTTACTAAATTATAAATATATTTTAAATTAAACTTGAATCAACGTAACAATTGTTTCAATTGATTTACTAACACATGCTCAAGTGCTCAGGGGATTGAAGAAGCCAAAACTCATTTATGAACACGTTCCTAGGTGCTCAGCGGGTGGAAGAAGCCAAAACTAAAAATTATTCAAAACTGCATAGAGTATTCTTGTCAAAAAGTTCAAAACCATAGAGATTATTCCTTTCACTAAGAGTTCAAAACCCCAAAGATTATTCTTGTCACTGAGAGTTCAAAAACCACACAGAAGTATTATGGTTCGCATCACCAAGAGTAATGACAAATATTATTCCCATAAAAAAAGGTCCAAAACCACAGAGAAGAATTATTCTCGTGCAAAACTACAAAGATATAATGTTTGAAAAAAAATATCTCTTTCAAAACCACAGAGATATAATGTTCGAAATAAAATATCTCTTTCAAAACCACAAAGAAGTATTATTCCCATTCAAAAACACAAAAAAATATTATTCAAATTCAGAACCACATAGAAAGTATTATTCTCATCCAAAACCCCCAAAAAATATATTTATTTATTTATAGATACATGTATATATAAAGAAAGGAGAAAAAGAGAGAAAATTATTAATCGAAACAAAGTTGAAAATTAGAATATTTAGAGTTCACAATTTAAAATTGTAAAAAAAGGAATTTTTATATTAATAAAAAAAATAAAGAATAAATCAAATATTATTAAGATTACCTCGTTAAAATTCAATAAATATGACAAATAAGAAAGATAAATAATTATAAAAAAAATGGTAAAAAAGGAATTTTTATATTAATAAAAAAAATAAAGAATAAATCAAATATTATTAAGATTACCTCGTTAAAATTCAATGAATATGACAAATAAGAAAGATAAATAATTATCAAAAAAATCATAATTAGAAAATTAAAATTCATAATAAATTAATATTTAATTAATTATTTATAAAAATCCTCCATTATATGAAAAATAAGAGAAGGGAAAAATTATTAAAAAATTCGTAATTGAATTTTTTGTTTTATTTTTATAAGTATCGTCTATAAATTACCTTTCAAAATCATGAGTTACAAAATTTAGTCATACCAGAGTGTTGGTTGGTCTGAATCGCCCAGAAGGGAAACCGATTCAACTAGTATATCCCATAAGGGAAACTGATTCAGCTAGTATAGAAAAAATTGTGTGAGGCATAACTAAGTTGTCTATGAAAATCAAAGATGAATTATCTATGCAAGGCGCCATGCAAGGCCTGAGAATAAGCAAAGAGTAGCATGATTATCTAACAAAATATAAAGCACCAAGTCATGAGCTCCTGATAAACTGAACCTACACAACCACCACCTGCTCATGCAGAAAATAAGAGTCGGTTCAATGGTCAACCTGACCCTTTGTGTCACTCGGGGTAGTCGCCTTGTTTCTTGATGCTAGGGCCACTGTAGTCCATAAGCATTGGTCGCGGGACCTAGAGAGTATAAGGATCCACACAATGTTGTGAGCAGGAATTACAGCCAGTCCCCTCATCGGTCCATGTTTTTCATTCGAAACCACAGGTCATCCATATCCTTTCTAACTTTAAAGACAAGGTTGTGCAAGATATCCCAAGAGGCAAGGAGGCACGAGCATGAAGCGCAGTCTAAGAAAGAATGAGGCTAGGTGGAGGTGGGAGGCTCCGCTAGGGGGAAGACGGGGGATGATGGAGGTGAAGGCTAGGAAAACGAATCAGGTGGAGGAGTCGAAGGGGTCGGGGGTGGTTGTGAGGAAGAAGATAAGTTCGGGAGAGGACCTGTTAAGCCCTAATATTGGCTCATTACCCCTTAATTGGGGCATATTAGATTAGTAATGTTATTTATTACCCCTTAATTGGGGCATATTAGATTAGTAATGTTATTTTATTTATGTCGGCTTTAAGCCATTAGTTGTAATTAT
>ML787969.1:10799-36779 GCA_009831015.1 Picea engelmannii
AGTTAGCATTCTTAGCCAATTTATGGCTAAGCCCCATGAGAATCATTGGAAAGCTGCAAAGAGAGTCCTTCGATATTTGAAAGGGACTATTGATTTTGGTATTGAGTATACTAATGATTTTGATGTTGAGTTGATAGGTTTCTTGGATTCTGATTGGGCAGGAGATCCAGATGATAGGAAATATATTACAGGATATGCATTCAGTATTGGATCAGGGATCGTGTCCTAAAGCAGTAAGAAATAACCAACTGTTTCTTTGTCATCCACTGGAGTTGAGTACAAAGCATTATGTACTACCACCTGTGAAGCAATTTGGCTAAGGAGGATACTTGAAGATGTTGGAGAAAAAGAAAAAGTACCAATAATAATCCAATGTGACAATCAAAGTTCCATCAAACTAGCAAACAACCCAGTGTATCATGCTAGGTCAAAGCATATTGAGACACACTATCATTTTGTAAGAGAAAAAATACAGTCAAATGAAATTGATGTATTGTATTGCAACACAAATGATAATGTTGCAGATATATTTACAAAGCCTCTTAGGAAGGCTAAGTTTGTAATATGTAGAGATAAGATAGGCGTTGTAAAGGTTGTTTAATTAAGGGGGAGTGTTAGAAATTAATTAAACAACCACTCTAGTAGTCGATAGAGATAAGCCTGTAATAAATGCACCAACTTCACTGACTTTGGTAAATTCTTGAAAGAACCAGAAACATCTGAAAGAAACAATTTCAACTGTTGATCTTGAAACTACTCAATGGTGGAGCTCATCCCACCACTGTATAAATACTCATGCCTATAATGCAATAGACACGCTATTTTGTATGTTCTTCATGTCTCTTTGTGTGTGTGAGTTCTCTGATTCCAACTTCATTCATCGCAAACCTGATGATAATTTCATGTTCAAAATTGAATTTATGTGCATTCTCTTGTACATGTTGCATGATTTCATGCTAGCTGAATATAGAATTCCATATAATTTGGATGGAGTGTTGAATTTGGAGTTTCTAGAGAAAATACATTGTGTAATTATGTCGAAGCATATTTACGGACAGATTTTGCTCAAAACATGTCAGCAATAAATACCTATCAACCTAAACTAGTTGTTTAGGCTCAACCTTGTTGTCAAAACCTGTCAACCTAATTCTCTCATTCAGTTCAACCTGCACTTTGCCATCGGTTCCTACTAGATGTTCGAGATTTTTTCCCACCGCCTCCATCAGGGATTTGTTCCCCACCATCTCCATCCCAGTCGGACTTCTTTCTTCTTCATCTTATATCTCCATGCAAGGAAACCCAGTGCAGAAACTATGACAAGAATACAAACCCCTACTACAACAATGGCTAAAACATTTGTTTTCCTCTTGGTGGGATGATGGGTTTCCTTGAATGAACCCGGGCCGACCTTAATAAATGCTTTAATCCTCTGATCTGAGACCTATTTTAGGGATTTGATCTCCTGATAATGGTAAAAACCTCTAGAGTTATTCCAGAAGAATGTCACAGCCCAAGAACAGTTCAACAAGCATGAATTCCTGCATTGCTCGAGGCTGGCAGAGCCCATATTTGTGTACTCATTTGCAAAATAATCAACCCCGTCAAGCTCCAGCAATTGGTTCGATGCACCGCATATGGGATTCTTACTTGGACTACATCTGAAATTGTGTTTAAACTCATCAAATATAGCATCATCCTAGCAACTGCAAGTCACTCTCGACCTACAAATGCCCAGGGAACCACAGATATCAGGCAACTTACAGATATCCTGAAAGTAGAAACATAACATGTCTGAATCCGAGAACAATTGGGTTTGTGATTGAATGTATTTTATAAACATGTGTTGGTCATGTGTTTCTTGCATACACTCGGTGCTTACCTTGAGAACTTGCTCTAGATTTATGATAGCCCCATTCAATTCGTAACACAATATGGTGTTATTGTAGGCAGAATGCAAGGTGAAGACTTGGAAATCAAGAGAGCAACCATTGTACATAAACACTCAATTGTATTACATAGACAAATGGAGGTTATATATATAACATCCAGATCATGGAATCCTAGCAATCTCGATCCTAATAAAGTGTATCTAAGCATTATCTCTAACACCTTCCCTTAATGCTTATATTACAAATATTACAATCACAAATTATAAAACATAACAAAAGGTTACAACACAAATTTTGTCACTTTTCCTCATACTCAGTTACACCCATCTATGAACTTCATAGACACACTCTTTCTCTCCCACCATCTTCAATCTACCACTTCATACAACACAAATACAACCAATCATCTTTGAAATATCTATAGGATCGATGATTCTAAACTACCCCGAGGAATAGTCTCGATACTGAAACATTCAGTAATCGATATTACAAAGTGACCTTTTTACACACACTCACCGACACAATGATAACCCATAACTGATTATCTTGGAGCACCGAAGTACAACAAGACTTTCCATAGTCAAACCAGTAATGCCTTCTTATATGGCACCGAAATTTCTCAAGAACCACTAGACTGAATGTCATTTCTCTATTCTATATTTGGTTCTACATAATTTACACAACACTCAAAACAAAATAACCAAACAAACCAATTAATTCGATTTTAGTTACAATGAATCTGCCCAACAAGAGGCCTGAGATTTTAACATAGAAAAGATTGAAGGGAGATATTAAACTCTTTTCTTCAACACACTTTCACATTTGTATATGTGGATCTAAACAACCCCAACATCATGATGACTCCACCAACGATCTAACAGATTAGCACGCAGATATATCATGCAACAAATTTCCCTCACAACATAGATCTTGCAACTGATTGTTCTTATTAACTGAGATCTGCAATGATTCTCAAATTGTGTCCTCCATGCTTCTGTTGTGGTCCTTTTCATTTGCTTGTAGATTCTCTTTCTTGGTGATTGTCTCGTTTTCAATGAGCACAGAGGAAGCGTGGTGGACCCATAACCTGTGCAAGTTTGTAGATTGACTGGTCTTCACGTTGGTAATGCGCCTCTTATCTTAGCACTCCCACCTATCACATGAGTTTATTCTCCACGATAGTTGTAGCTACCTTTTACGGTGACTCTTCCTCTCTCACGATGATTTGAAAACTGAAACAAAATAACAAACACACACAGAAAAATTACATCAATCTACTCTTACAGCTAATGAATACTACCTCTTAATCTCTTATATTCCTAGGCACTCCCGTGAGGGATTAAGCCCAGCCTTGCTTTGATACCAACTTGAAGATCGAGAGAGAAACAATTGCACATAAACACTTAATTGCATTACATAGAAAAAATGGAGGTTACATATATAGCATCCAGATCACCGAATCCCAACATTATAGATCCTAAGAAAGTGGATTTGATTAACTAAAAATAGTTAACCTAGAAACTCACAGTTACAACAACTGTAAGCATTATCTCTAACATGAATTTCAAATAATGCAATGACTAAGAGTCCAATAGATTGTATGTCCAGACCCCATAGGGAAGAGGCAATGGAAAGCTCACGTAGAAAGCTAAACCCACTGGTTCCATTTTCAGCATATATGGGCCTTCTGATAATTCAGTCTGGGATTTGATCAAGACGAGAGATTTTCTTGAACCTAGATGCCCACCTTGAACTATTGTATTAGTTGGGTAATGGAAACTTGCCCAAATTGTCACATTTTTAGTGTATTGCAACATCATATTGATGAATCCATGAGTTCCATATGATTTACTTGGCTAGCATGTGCAGAACATGCTAGAGACCCATAGGTGTCTTGCAAAATTAGGTCCCCTCCAGGCCCCAAATTTAAACAGGGTTCTCCTCTCATGGGTTTGTTTCTTTTGGCTGCCCATATTATGGTTTCATTCCATCGGATATAATCTATGAAATATACTGAGTTTGGTTATCGAATGTGGAGAATTTCAATGCAAACATGTCTCTCTTGCTCTGCATAATGGTTCTTCCGGCGTTCTCCACACAACTCTCTCCAAGATACAGAGCAAAAGGATACTGAGAAGCACTGGCCAGAGCTTGAAATATGATGAAACCTATGATAACCATTAGAGGCAACCACATGGGGAAATCCATGCTAATTCATATGTCAAAAAATCAGATTCATTTGACTAGTATTGATATGAAGGCTTAACGCAGGAGGGGAAATTGTATACTACATTTTTTTTCACGTAGGATTTTCTCATTCGCAAACGGCTTAGAGACGAAGGCCTTTCAACTCCAAAGAATTTGAAGTAAATGTACTCACCTCATCTCAACAAAAGGTCCCGTTGCATGCCCATCCTTCACTTCAGAGTCCAGTTTCACTGTGAGCTTTCAAATCACATTGATAATTTAATCAACGCATAGAAACGCATCTCGCAATGTCTCGAGGTATTTTTCTCTTTACACTGTTCTATGGGGATATAGATTAATCAAATTTAATAATTCTTGGACTTTGGCGGTTTATCTGAGAAAAAAATAATTTATTGAGAGGATAATCTCAACGAGAGGACTTTGGCGGTTTATCCGAGAAACAATTAAGATGAGTTTCATTGTGAATCAAGGTTATGGGGTTTTGGAACAAAAAATCATGAGACATATTATTTGCATGGAAATATACCAACACTGACACCCAAATAGACTACATCTAAATAAACCAGTGGAGTGTGGACGATCATAGAAAAATTGTTCCACCAGTCTATGCCTGTAAAGGGAGATGTTAAAATTTGTGTAATTAATTTATGGGAGACTTAATTTATAAATATTTCTCATAGTAATGTGGGTGAAATCATGAAGATGAGTTACACTTTTGTTTGTTTTATGAGAAATAAAATTGTATTTTCACAAGTTCTTCAACTTTCGACATACAAAAGTTTTTTTTTTATTTAGAATTTCACTTTGTAGTAAAAACAAAACTTGTGAAGAATTTTGTTAGCTTTCCAATGATTATTTTTCAATTTTTTTTTATCATGATTTGATATGTCAATTTGACAATTGGTTAACAATATATTCCTTAAACATGAAAGGAATGATAAAGAGTAACTTTTTCCTAAAACAATGTATCTATTATTAAACTTATGTTTTTAAAAAACAAAATATACTACAATAATCTACAGAGAATATGTTTTATTATGACTATAATTTTGAATCTAATGGATGGATACTATAATTTATAGAGTTTTTTGAAGTTGACCAAGATGAAAATGTTGCAGATTTTAAACACATGTTTTTCTACACCTTGTATCTATCTTAATTTTTACTTAAAACTAAAATCTAAATATAGCCTTTTGAAAAGAAAAGTTTAAGGATTATGAATATATTTTTTTCTAAATGTTTCATAGTATATTTTTAGAGATACTGATATATCATTTCACCGAATCATAATGTGTGCTGAAAATATTATGTAGTGATTTTTTAAAAAAATAAATAAAATTAGATAAAAATAAAGAAAATGAAAACGAATTATAGGAATTGAAAGTAGATTCAATTTTGGAAATGATGGTGTCATTTTTGAAACCAAATTCTCAGTATTTGCAGGAGTCCGAAACCTCCGAAGTTTAGGTAAGCTTGGGGAAATCTAATCTTTCGGCCAAAAGACTAAAATCTAACGGAAACCATGAAAACTGAAAGGTGTCCAAGGTTTTCGGCCGAAAAAACCTTCTTTTGGCTGAAAGGCTATTGAATGAATTCCGTCGGTCGAAAAAAAATGAAAATACACGTCGTATCATTTCATTCCACGCCAAATTATACAAATAGGATTTTGGCAGAACACATTTAACACAATTCATCAGATGGACAGACATATATGAACTCGGGGATAGGGATTTCAAGGCATTTTTATTATTGATTGCAGCTGTATTATTTTCTTTATTTATTTCTTCCCTTTGTTCCATAGGATTAATTGGAGGATTGATATCAATACATGATGGTTTTCTAGAGAACCTAAACAAAGTTTCAAATTATCTTTTTGGTTTTTGTTGAATAAGGTAATTGATGCTTGTTCAAGTTTTTAATCGAATAACAATTTATATGTTGAAAGATAAATATTGAGCATTTTTTCAAGGTAAAATTGAACATATATTTTACAAATAACTATAAAAGTCATGGGAAACAAAAGTTTGTGCAAGAAAAAATTTGATCGCACTCTAGATGATACTCGCCAAATCAAACAAAGGAAAGAGATTTATTGGAGAAAGAAACGAGAACATAGAAATATTGAAGAAAGAAACGATGATAATGTCAATAAATATTTCCAACAAGAAGAAGTTCAACTAGGTATGCATGCACATATAACGATCGAGAACACGACACACATTGAGACTGTATTCAGAAAGTACATAATTCAAAGTATAGAATTCAAATTTAAAATATTGTAAATAATATAAGTGATTGTAATTACAATTTAATGTTTTTCAAAAAAACATAAATAGATTTGTCTCATAATGTCGAAGAAGACGTTGAAACCAAAATTGAAGCAGAAGTCATTGAAATTGAGATTGAAGCAGAAGACATTGAAATCAAAATTGAAGAAGAAGACTAATCACCTATAGGTATGTATATAAATTTAGATAATACAAGATGAACACTCAAGTATATATAGTTTACTAAATTTGTGTCTGGGTTATGATTTTTAATATAAACTTTAAATTGAAATATGCAGGAGAATCTATCAACATTGATGATGAAATATTAGAAAATGTTGATACTGACAAATTTGGGAAGAAAAAAGTTAAGTATTATATAAGATATCGAACTAAGAGTATGTATAATACTTTTTTCAAAGATGAATGAGTAATAGTACAAGCTCAATTTTTAAATTGTCTAATGAAGTCAAGAAAGTTAAAAGAAGCTACATCATTATTGGGTATTCAAAAGTCGACAAAGGATACAAAGGTGAAAGAGAATGTCTTTAACAATATAACTAGTGTATTAAAAGCTTTTGGAAAATCTTGAAAAGAAGATGTATGTGTTGCACGCAGAGCGATACAAGCAACAATTGTTTCATCTAGCAATATAAAAGATCGTTTGACACGACACATGGAAAAAATGATGGGAACGTCGAGAAAAACATTGCACAAATATAGAAAATTTCGATTGAAAATAGATGTAAATGATGAATTGGCTTGTTGGACAATGATTTATAGACAACCCTACAAAGATAGAATTGCAAAAAATGTTAAAGAATTGGCCTGTAATTGTTGGTTGGAAGAATATTGTATTTCACGACATACAAGGGATGTGTTGCGACAAAGAATAGCATGAAAACAATATGAAGAACATCCAAAAAATATACTGACAATGACACAATTAGAGTTGTTCAATAAGTTCAAAGAAGAGCACAAAGAAGTGAAATTTTTCATTAATACATTTGTGCAACAAAAACCATGCTTTGTTATACCCATCATTGTTCATGACACTTGTTGTTGTCATTGTCATGTGGAATTTGAGTTTTATTATGAAAATTTTTTGGATTTTGGTAAAAATTTCTGGTGAGGTTCACCTCCTCCTTCCACATTCCGTTTTTTTATATCTGAAATTCTATGTAAAAGAGAAGATGATGATTTATTTTACAAAAACAAATGTGTTGGTGGAAAGAAATGTGATCATTGTGGAAATCTAAGTTTGTTTCATTCAAAGTATCATATTGATATTAATGATCAATAATTTTCTAATATAATAGTCAATTGGAAGAGATATGAATATATCAACAGCACGACTCCACATTCTTCAAATGTTATTTCCAAAAGGATTGATTTGAAGGTAAATAAAATCTCTGGGATATATTTTTTGAAGAGGTTTGAGGAAGAAATCTATAAATACACCAAGCATTCACATAGAGCTCGATGGTAAGATCTACAATTCAAACTATCCCATGAAGTGTTTCCACCTGGGACAATTTTGTTTGTAGTTGATTTTGTTGAGAATTACACATTCGCTATACAAAAAGAAATACAGAGTGAATATTATAATTTTGATCAAGTCACGATATTTTTCCACGTTCTATATAAACATGCTCAATGGAGTCTTAATAACATAGAAATCACCGATGAAAATTGACATGCTATTAAATAATATCACTTTTATATAAGTGATGATCGAGCATGCAACACACATTATGTACAACATTATTTTGATAAATTGTATGTTTCATTGAAAGAACGCGAAATATGATTCGATCGACATTGGATATGGTCAGATGGGTGTGTGGGTCAGTTCAAATCTTCATGATCATTCTATTGGTTATGTCATCTTCATAAAAAATTAAACATTACACATTGTTGGAATTTTTTTGAGACTGATCATGGAAAAGGAGAGCACGACGGTGCAGGGGCATGTATAAAATGAGCACTTTGAAGGTATCAACTGAACCTCATGCCGATCGATTTGAATCCACTGAACAAGTTGTTGAATGGTGAAAAATGGCGCTAAGCCATGAATATAATCCGTCAAGGGATGTGCGCAGGTGTGTATATATATAAATGTTACACATGTACACATAATATTTGTTTTTGAACGTGTTAAAATTTATTTTCAAACTTCAATCATTTTCTTGAGATATTTCAAGTTAACAAGTTCTTGCCTTGTGTAGGTTTTTTTGGTATGTTGGAATCCAAGATGTAAATAGATCAATCCCATATGACACCAATACAATACCTAGGACACAAAAAATATATTCAGTTAAAAAAAAACGTTTTCAAAATGTGTTTTTATTTGATAGAAGAAATGAGTCTTGTTTTTGTTCAGTTTGCATAGAGGACACATAATCCATAGATTTTTGTGAAAATGAAAATGCAGGATATGTTAAAGCTTGGAGACATATCGAACTTAATGTAAAAGATAAAATGCACTTGTAAGCTCAGAGGAGATGGAATCAAATGAAACTATAGTGTCAGTTGATAGCGATAGAGCTTATGATCTTGTTAGAGAAGGTAATTTTTATGTTTAATTTTTTTCAAATAACATGTATATGTACTTGTGTGATAATCTAACATGAACTATATGTTGTCCAATATATCCAATTATTAGAAGGAGATGGTTTTTCCATGGTTGTACCTATAGACAACAATGAAAACATGAAATATTATTTGATGCGATGCACAAAACAAAAGATGGGTCTATTAGAAGATTTTGATGATAACAATTTTATATATGAAAGAGGATCCATTGTATTGAAAGGATATTTTTTTCAAGAAACCCATCAAACCAATACTCATGTTCACTTTCAAGACTACCAGTCAAATGTCACAAGTTGTCAATATAATCATTTGTTATGTGGAGTGCGCATAAAGTTAATAGAAGTTCAATAGTAAAAAAAAAAAAAGTTAGAAAATGGAAAATGTCCAAAGCCGATCATAAATGAATAAATGAAGATGGAATACCATTACGATGTTTTAAAATAAGTGGCATATGTACATTCCAATTTTTTTTATTTTTCATTGAAAGTACATTCCATAATTTGACGACTTGTTTTGACTATTTTCAACCATATTTCCAAATAGGATATTTATAAAAATGGTACATGTATAAAAAACTTCGGATCATTCTTAAAAAACACAATTAAAATATGGTTCAACCATATTTTATTTTTGTTTTTCAACCATTACACCAATCAAAATTATTTTATGAGCATTACATCAATCAAAATTGAATTGTATACCTCTTTTATTGTCAACATTTTATTTTAAACTAAAAAATTATTAAACACCATTTTCATTGAACACTTTTTTCAATAACATTTTTTTCCATTTGATTTTAATAATATTGCATTAATTTTTAAAAATGTTAAACATATTTTATATTTTCTATTGTAATAATTTCTTGTTTCAAATTTTAACTGATTCTGATTTTTATTTTATTTTACAAGCATTAAATATAAATTAAATTTGAATTGAATATCTCTTTTATTTTGAATATTTTTTTTAATTATTGTTATCAAAATTAAAGAAAAGTTAAAAACATATCTTTCATTTTGAGATTTTATTTTATTAAGGGTATATGAACTTTGAGGTGAATTTCTCTTCTAGATTTAGTGTTTTTTTAATGAAGTTATATGATAAAATTAAAGAAGATGTAACATCCCGCTCTGGCGCACTGCGAAAACTTATTATTTGAGGACACTTGCTCGCAAGTGATCTAGACTTTTCTGATGTTAATACATTTATACTTGATTATGATGCATTATGATGGACGACATGATGTTTTACTACTTGATGTAGATAGGTTCTATTGACTCAGTTTTATTGAGTGTGCAGGGCTTTGGACCTTGAGGATGCTGAGGCATCGACGGAACCCCTTGGACTCCAGATTGAGTAAGGGAGTGTGCTATTTGGGTTGATTTATTTACCATGATATTTTATTGATTTGATGATATGTTGTTGACTTGTTCTGACACGATGGTTGATGATGCAGGCTGACAATAGCTTGCCGACCAGACTCACATATGGAGTAAAGGGGCCACACACGATTTCCAGAGAGGTTGAGGGAGAGGGGTGGACAAAATCCTTGCCACAGCCTACTAGCACTCCCGTCGTGGCTTGAACTGTAGGTTAATGATTACCTAGTTCGAGAGGATCCACGATGCCGTGTGGGCAGACTGTGACAGTCACTCAGGATGATTCTAAGGGGCGCGCAATAAGGTCGGGGCCTTATTCCTTAGAGCCCTTAGTCTCCCACAAGTTCACCTGGCAGAGTGTTGACTCCAGGGGTTATAGATGTCTACCAATCAGTCAAGACGACGAGTGGCACCCTTGGAGCACGTGGTGCATCCTGAAGGGCACGTCACGCAAAAGAAACACAAGTTGGCGAGTGGCACCCTTGGAGCACGTGGTGCATCCTGAAGGGCACGTCGCGCAACAGAAACAAACAAGGTGAGTGGCACCCTTAGAGCACGTAGTGCGTCCTGAAGGGCACATCGCATTGATGATGATGATGAGACAAACCTAGATGACCCTAAGACCTTAACGCCTGAAGAAATTCTTAAAACAACTCCCCTAATTAATTGCCACCCAGTTCAAATCTAAACCTCGATTTAAAACATCTCTAAGATAAAATTTTGTTTAGAAAAAGACCCTACAAAAATAACCTAAGGACGTAATCTAAAACCCTCCTAAGTATGGTTAAAGTCTTTTTAAATTTAGGGGGGGTAAAGTGAAGAGAGGGATAAATTAATTAAAATCCGTGGTTTTAATTGTAAAAAGGAATAAAAATTAAATAACGTGTGATAGTATAAAAGTTATGAATTTAAAAATAAAATGAAAGGATTAATTAGCACATTTATCTTCTTGGTTTTTTTTAAAAAAAGAAAGGAATAAATAATAGAAATAGGGAAACTTGTAATAAAGGAAGCATAATAAAGGAAAGTAGGGGACATAGGGTAAAAAACAAAAATGAATCAGCAATTAAGGACTTACTAAAATGGACTAAATTTAGCAACTTCTTTTTAGGGAAAGTTATTAAAAGCATGTAAGGGGATCTAGGAACACCTAGGAGTAATTTTAGGAGTGACTCTAGGTGGGTGAGGGAATTGAGTCTTTTAAAAATTTTAAAGAAAATAATTTTGGGTAAACGTGGGGGATGAGTGACACTTGGATGACAGAGAATTTTTAGAGGATTTCCATTAAAACTTAAATTAATAGTGATTTAGGGAAAGTAGGTGGGTCTGAAATTTCTATAAAAGAAGGGAAGATGAGGAAGAAGGGAGGGAACGATTAGCGTAATGTTACACTGTCAGATTGTGGCTTGACTGATTGCTTGTGAGGAGTTGGGTTTTTGTCAGCTCTGATTGGAGTGGTAGCTCAGCCTTGCGAGGCAAGCTGAGAAGCTATACTTATCTTCTGGATCTTCTGTGGACCCTTTGGGGCTCGAGGGGCTAAGGGGGAAGCAGAGTACCACTAGCGATTGGCTGGGAGGTACCGGTGAGGTCTCTACAGTCAGCGAGCGGGAGCGACACAGAGCAGGAGCGACATGGAGTGCGGGGTCATCATTCAAGGTAGGCGAAGAGGCAAAGGTATGGTCTCTTATTTGGTAGAATATAAAGCACTAGAACTAATGTAGATCTGACTGTTATTGGAAAAGTGAAATGGCATTCAAATTTTATATAATGGTTGTTGCATCTGTCGTTTTCCTTGACGATTCGCATAGAATAATTGTTACAATGCTTGTGAAACCTCCTGACTCTATCCAATGACTGTTGAGTTATGAATTTTATAATGAACTGTGAATTTAATCCTTGCCGGCAACTTGTTTTTCTCTGATTCATCCACTGATAATGGTTTTTAATCTCTGTGCTATCGTTAAAACTTCTCTACGATTGAGGTTAAAAATCCTCGCGTTTTTGACAGTGATATTTCTGCGTTTTTATAGTGGAATTTCTCGGCGATTTTGGGTTAAATTTCCTGCGGTTTTTTTTTGTGATATTCTCTACGTATTTATATTATAAATTCCTACATTTTTATATTCCTGCGTTGGGAGGAGTATACTCCCCAACTGTCAGTCTCTTAAACACTGTGTTTTTTTTCTTCCCTTGAACTCTGGAATTTTTTTTCTTCCCTTGAGCTTTGAAATTTTCCTTCTGCATTTTGTGGTTTCCCTCAGCGTGTCGTTGGCCCCAATTTTCTCTATGTTTTGATTTTTGAATTTCTCAGCATGTTGGTTTCAGGTTCTCAGCGTTTAAACTGAGGAAACTCCTCCATAATCCGCCCTGATCTCTACGAGTTGGTGGTTACCTGATCTCTACATTTGCTTAAATTGTATGTGGATGAAATTATCTAGAACGCAGCCTTGCATTCATACTTATCTTCTTGGACAACCATGGACTCACCCCCCTTTTTTCAGAAGCAATTCATCCTTGGGAATTAAGTTTTGGTTACTGTTTGTTTTGGGTAAATTCCTTTGTTGCACATGCTTTATGACCTCTGCGTGTTTTTCTCCCAAGGTATCTTCTTCTTGGTGATTCTGCCATCAATCACAATTGATCGTTTCCCTCTGTTGCGTGGCAGCGTTCCTGTAGGGGACCAAATTCCTTTACATCCGTGGTCGGATACCCACATATCCGCTTTTCCATTTACTGAAATTACTGACAAATCTTGCCATATGTTGAATTACGGGTATGTTTGTTCCTTGTTTTCTTTCAGCAACGGAAATCTACGTTGATTCTTCAATGCTTATGAAGGTGTGGTCATGGTGTGTGGATTTTCTTGAGGCGGTGAATTACGGTTGATTAAAAATAAAATATATTGCAACGGAACTTACCTTTAAGTTGTTAATTCCTACGTGTCAGGTCACTCCTTTATTTTCAAAACGAAACGGTATTTGCTCCCTACAAAACATGAAGTAAATTCCAGTAAATTGTGTTAAGCTTAACTTGTTTGGAAAAGAAATTATTTGACAAATTAGAATGAACCATATTGATGTATAGTTTTATATGTTATTATCTGGGATGTATGGTTGAAAAATATTTTGTTGAAAAAGGTTAATACTCAGTCAATGTCAATGTTTTTATTTATTTTTAATTGTATCAAGTATATCATGAAAGATATTTTCTTTGTCCTTTATGAAAGGTATTCAAACTTTGACTATATAGATGTGTTTGCGTATTCTTAAAAGTAGAGGGATTGGTCATTTTTCAAACCTGGTTCAGAGCTCAATATAATTTAATAAGATTTAGTACATTCACATTAAATGATATTTTAAAATAAATATATATCATTGTCAAATATATATGTAATCAATGTCAATACATATATATGTAATCATCATTGCTAAATATGTTGTTACTATTGGAATAGTTCTGCCTTTATTAGAGTGGCCTTCTAACGCACATAAGTTATCACATATTTTACTACAGTTGTCTAGTTATGCTATTGTTTTGGAAAAGTTCTACTTTTTCCTTGCATAAAGCATTGACATTGTTTTATTCTATTGGAAGTAAGTGGTTTTATTACCGCTGCCTAGTTTTATTGTTTTAATGGTAATAACGGTTAAAGTAATATTGACGTGTTTTGTAATAATTGTTAAAGCGATATTAGTGAAAGTAATATGGTGTTAATGGTAGTATTGTTAAATAATCATGGCTTTATAAGGTAGCAATGTTAAAGTAATTATCGAAATAGTATAATGGAATGAAAAATGGTTAACGGTAAGGATGATGTAAAGACTATGTAATGATTATGTCATGATTAAGGGTAACGATTATGTATAGATTAATGGTAATGATTAGGTATGAATCACTTAATATTAATCCAAATGGTTATGGAATGGTTAGGTTTAATATTGTCATCATTTATGGTAAAGTTAATGTAGTTGATATAAGTAAATCATCAGTGGTGACGTGATGGTCATGGGGTTAGTCCTTGCATTGCAAAGTGAACATGGTTGATATTTTATGGCAGGGATGATGGAACTAATTATCATCGGTAGTAGATAAATATAAGGCCCTAAACTAAGCATGTTAAGTCATTAAGATTTGGTAACAGGGGGATTACCATTGCATCTTAAATTAAAATAAGGTTAATTTCATACGCTCACACTTATGTCGTTTTATGATCGGATTTTGCAATCAAATTTTCTTGCACTGTGGAATTCTTGTGATGTTGTTGGATGTGATTGTGTAGCGATTGTCTTGTGTTTTTGATGTAGCATTTTCTTGGTCTACTTGTATCGGGCGGGGTATAGACACCTCCATGTAGCCTTAGTATATATGTCTGTGTGTGTTATTTTTTTTGTGTAAGGAATGCAGTGCCGTATCAAGAGTCTCGAGCCCTTTAAAGGCAGGGTTTCCACTCTTGTGACGCACCTGATAGAGATTACTAGTTTCTACCTGAGCAGTTGGCCAGGAGCCTATCTGACCTTTTCTCTCTCTGGAGCAGAGGACTAAGATTAAACACCCTTCTTTTCTGTGCAGAAATAGTAAACTCTACTATGATGGATTCTTCCATCTGTGACTGTACTGTACATAACACCTGGTGTCATTTCTTCTTACAGTTGTTATTTGTATGCCTTATGTCTAGGGACGTTATTGCTTGTTGTTACTGTGGTATGTTGTATGTCGTCTTGTTGTGTTCATCTTTCTTGTGTCTTATTCATAGTCGGGTTACTAGTTTCTGCCTGAGCAGTCGGCCAGAAGCCTATCTAACCTTCTCTCTCTTCGGAGCAGAGGACTAAGATTAAACACCCCACTTTCCTATGAAGAAATAGTAAAATCTACTGTTATGGATTCTTCCTTATGTCTATGTCATTTATATGCTTGCAGTTACTTGTTGTGCACCTTGTGTTCTCTGGTTGTGATCATCGTGGTTGCGTCTTGTTACTCGTCGGGTGGCGATGTAGAGTCAAGTGTCTATGTTTCCTCTTTACACGCGCGCACACACCTTAAACAAAAAATAAATAAAAAAATTCACCTGCTACAGAGTTGTTGTCGTAACGATGAGGTTCACTACATATGGTATCAGAGCCGGTTCGACCCACGACTTGGGATTCACTACGGATTTCGTTGTCACGATTGATTTTATTATACTCTTGCTGATCGAGTTGATTGTGTGTGTGCAGGAAATCATGGTCAGAGGACATCGCGGAGGCAGACGATGGGGTGCTAAGGGAGGAGGCGTGACACCTTTAGTAGCATCCATGCCTCAGGGGTCTAACCCCCATGGAGGTGAGCAGGTTCTCGGACAGGAGAAGATCGTAGTTGGTGATGTCGTGGGGATGATGAGATCTTTTTAGCGCATGTACGAGACGTTGATCAACCGATTGGATAGAGATGAGGCCAGGGCACCGGCACCTGCTAAGGTTCCACCGTGCGCACCGGTCGTTACAGGTAGCATTCACCGTGAACTCGAGAAGGTTAAATTTCCCGAGTTCTTTGGTGCCCCGGACGGTGCAGTTATCGAGGCATGGTTGGAGAATATGGCGATGTGCTTCACAATTCATGATTATACCTCCAACATGAAGGTCTCCATGGTGGTATTTCAACTGAAGGGGAGCGCTTTTCTATGGTGGAAGACGCTCCTACCGCAGCTGAACATGGTCGTCGAAGATGTGTCATGGGAACTATTCGAGGAACGGTTTCGAGAGAGGTATCTTTTAGATGAATTCATTGAGCGTCAGCTCAATGATTTCAACACATTATGACAGGGAGGTCGTACGGTTCCTGAGTACAAGGCACGTTTTATGGAGCTGCTCCAGTATGCTCTGCACCTGAACACTGAGAAGTTGAAGGTCAACCGGTTCGTGTTTGGCCTTAATGGCAGCCTGCGTGGAAAGGTTAGGATCTTGATGCCTCAAACCTTGCATGATGCTGTCCAAAAGGCCCTCATAGCAGAGGAGGAGATTATCAGCGGGGGTTAGACCAGGACTCCAGTGAGACCAGCAAGGCAGGGTTCATCTGGAATGCCGCAGCACCATACACCAGCGAGATATACGTCGGGATATCGCGGCTTCTAGAGGGGATCCACGTTCACTACACCTCGACGATCGTCGCCTCAGCAGTGGACACCTTATCGAGGCCACAACACCAGCAGTAACATCACCCGCAACAGCAGTAGTTTAGGCCTGTTCAGTAGAACAGACCAGGTTTCCAGGCCAGTGGGCCGTCATCTTCTACTTCAGGTACCAGGACTACTGGGATGAAGAAGGGGTGTTGGACATGTGGGGAGCCACACTACTAGCGTGACTGTCTTGTGGAGAGGACAAGAGCGTCCAGATCAGCCAGACCCACTACAGTGGGAGATATGGGCAAGGCCCATCGGATTCATGCAGCGGTGAATAACCGCTAGGCAGAGCACTAGTCGACTGTGCTCGAGACGAGAGGTACTATCGCTAACCAGACCCTTAGTATTTTGGTAGACCAAGGTGCTACTAAGAGTTTCATTTCTTGTGCAATGCTAAAAAGGATCAAGGTAAAGGCAGTTGAACAAGATGAGTTTATCTTTGTAGAGATGGCTTTTGGAGCCAAACAGAAGGTTGGAGGAAAGGTTACGGGTTGTTCCCTTAACCTGGGAGAGTTTTTCACAAGTGTCAACTTGTACGTCATGATCTTAGGATCTTACGACATCGTGATTGGTATGGATTGGTTGGAATCGCATGAGGCGATACTCAACTATAAGACGAAATGGTTGAGCTTGGTCGATGATGAAGGATAGAGACGTGTGATCGTAGGATGGAACCAGGGAGTATCCTTGAGGTTCATCTCTTCCTTACAGTGAGGGAAGAGTATGCTCAAGGGGTGCAAGCTTTATGCGATCCTCGCGCTAAACGAAAAGGGAGTAGTGGAAGGTCTAGAACACCTTCCGGTGGTGAAGGAGTTTGCGGATGTATTTCCAGAGGAGTTACCTGGGATGCTGCCGGAGAGAGAATTGGATTTTACTATAGACCTGAAACCGGGGACCGAACCGATAGCAATAACACCTTATCGAATGTCGACCCCATAGTTGCAAGAGTTGAAAATGCAACTGAAGGAGTTGCTGGACCTGGGACTGATACGCCCTAGTGTGTCACTGTGGGGTGCACCAGTTATTTTCATACGGAAGAAGGACGAATCGTGGAGGCTTTGCATTGACTACTGTCAACTAAGCAAGGATACGATCAAAAATCAGTATCCCTTACCAAGAATTGATGATCTGTTCGATCAAATGAAGGGTGCAACAGTGTTCTCCAAGATCGATTTGCGATCAAGGTATCACCAGTTACGGATCAAGGAGGATGACGTCCCTAAGACCACTTTTAAGATGAGATTTGGACATTATGAGTTTACTGTTTTACCTTTTGGACAGACAAATGCCCCAGGGGTATTCATGAGTTTGATGAATGGGGTGTTTTGCGAGTACTTGGACAAGCTCGTCCAAGTATTCATTGACGATATTTTGATCTACTCTCAGATGACGGAGGAGCATGACGAGCACTTGCGCTTGGTACTACAATGTTTACGAGAACACAAATTATATGGGAAGTTTTCCAAATGCTCTTTTTATCAATCGAGGATTCACTACTTAGGGCATGTCATCTCCGATGAAGGTATCGTCGTGGATCCAGCCAAGGTTGAGGCTATTATGGAATGGCCTGCACCGACAAATGTCACAGAAGTGTGTAGTTTCATGGGTTTGGCTGGATAATATCAATGGTTTGTCGAGGGATTTTCGAAGATAGCAAATCCGATCATGGAATTGCAGAAGAAAAACAAGAAGTTTGTTTGGACCAAGAAATGCGCGGAAGCATTTCAAAGGCTTAAAGATTTGTTGACAACAAAACTGATACTAAAGGTCCCTGACATGGATGCAGACTTCTTGGTATGCACTAATGCATCCAAGGAAGGTTTAGGCGGAGTCTTGATGCAAGACGGACGAGTGATTGCTTACATTTCGAGAAAACTAAGAAGGCATGAGGAGAATTACATGACGCATGATTTGGAGTTATTAGCCATCATTTATGCCTTGAAGGTTTGGAGACACTACCTTGTTGGATGAAAATTTGAATTAAAGACTGATCATTGTGGACTACAACACATTTTCACGCAAAGCGACCTGAACGCGCGGCAACGACATTGGTCGGAATTTCTTAGCGAGTACGAATTTGAGATGGCTTACATAAAGGGAACATTGAACCGATTGGTGGATGCTTTCAGTCGGAGGCCACACATATTTTCGGTGTTGCCTCTTCAAACGAATCTACGTGAGAAGATTCTCACTTTACAACTTGACAATGACTGGTACAAAGAAGTTGAGGATTTTATCGGACAAAACACAATGATGGTACCACGATATGAGGGATTTTTTTTTGATAGTGATGGGTTATTGAGGTTTAGAGGTCGTATTTACGTACCGCCAAATGACAAGTTGAGGATGTTGATCCTGAGGGAGGCTCATAGAGCAGTTTACATGGCTCACCCAAGAGTCACGAAGATGAGGGTAGACCTTAAAGCCTTATTCTTCTGGAAGGGAATGAAGGCCAACATAGTCAACTTTGTGGCTAGATGTCTCGAGTGTCAGCAGGTAAAGGCTGAACATAGACACCCGGCAGGATTACTTCAACTACATGCCATTCCGGAATCGAAATGGGAAGTTATATCGATGGATTTTATTGTTGGATTTCCACTGACGGAAAGGAGACACGAATCAATTTTTGTAGTAGTAGACACTCTGACAAAGAGTACTCACTTTATTCCTGTACGTACGACGTATCAGGCACCTGACATAGTGAGAGTTTTCATCAGTGAGATTGTGAGGTTGCATGGCGTGACTAAAAAGATTATATCCGATCAAGGATCGGTGTTTACTGGACGATTTTGGACGAGTTTCCAAGAGGCTTTGGGAACCCAACTTAACTTTAGTACTGCGTATCACCCAGAGACAGACGGATAGATAGAACGTATGAACCAAACCTTGGAAGACATGTTGCGCATGTACGTGATGGACCAACAAAAACGTTGGGAGGAATTCTTGCCTCTAGTAGAGTTCGCTTATAAGAACAATTACCAGAGAACCATTAAGATGGCGCCTTTTGATTTCCTTTATGGGCGACCGTGTCGGACGCCCTTGAGTTGGGATCGTCTTGAGGATAGGGACCTGGTGGGACCAGAAGCAATCCAAGAAATGGAAGAGCAAATGAAAACCATAAGACAAAGGATTAAAGAAGCGCAGGATCGACAGAAGAGTTACACCAATGCGCATTGAGTCAACCGTAGTTACAAGGTCGACGATTGAATCTTCTTATGGGTTAAACCGCAAAAGAGTTCGATCAAGTTTGGAAAGGGAGCTAAACTCTCTCCTAGGTTCGTGGGACCTTTCGAGATTGTGGAGAGAAAGGGGCCCGTGGCGTATCGACTAGCCTTGCCTGATTCTTTGAGGCGTATGCACGATGTTTTTCATGTATCTGTTTTGAGACATTATATTAGTGATCCCACACACGTGATTGACATGTGTTCCTTGTAGGTATCGAATGAGGGAGCGCTCAAGGATGAGTTGGTCCGCATCTTGGATCATTGCATTTGACAGTTACGATGTCGAACGGTAGATTAGGTCAAGGTTCAGTGGGACAGTTATAGTCCGCACTCGGCGACCTGGGCGGACGCATTTGATATGCGCCAGCAATTTCCATTTTTGTTTGATAGATAAACTTATGATACTATGGTACCTTTACTTCGGCATTTATACTGTGAAACTTCGGGATGACATTTAGACCAAGAGGGGGTGTATGTAACATCCCGCTCTAGCGCACTGAGAAAACTTATTATTTGAGGACACTTGCTCGCAAGTGATCTGGACTTTTTTGATGTTAATACATTTATACTTGATTATGATGTGTTATGATAGATGACATGATGTTTTACTACTTGATGTAGATAGGTGCTATTGACTCAGTTTTATTGAGTGTGTAGGGTTTTGGACCTTGAGGATGCAGAGGCATCGACGGAACCCCTTGGACTCCGGATTGAGTCAGGGAGTGTGCTATTTGGGTTGATTTATTTACCATGATATTTTATTGATTTGATGATATGTTGTTTACTTGTTCTGACACGATGGTTGATGATGCAGGCTGATGATAGCTTGCTGACCAGACTCACATATGGAGTAAATGGGCCACACACGATTTCTAGAGAGGTTGAGGTAGAAGGGTGGACAACAGCCCTACCACAGCCTACTAGCACTCTCGACGTGGCTCGAACTGTAGGTTAATGATTACCTAGTTCGAGAGGATCCATGATGCTGTGAGGGCAGACTGCGACAGTCACTCACGATGATTCTAAGGGGCACGCAATAAGGTGGGGGCCTTATTCCTTAGAGCCCTTAGTCTCCCACAAGTTCACCTAGCGGAGTGTTGACTCCAGGGGTTATAGATGTCTACCAATCAGTAAAGACAGCGAGTGGCACCCTTGGAACACGTGGTGCATCCTGAAGGGCACGTCATGCAAAAGAAACAAAAGTTGGCGAGTGGCACCCTTGGAGCACGTGGTGGATCCTGAAGGGCACGTCGCGCAATAGAAACAAACAAGGCGAGTGTCACCCTTGGAGCATGTAGTGCGTCCTGAAGGGCACGTCGCATTGATGATGATGATGAGGCAAACCTAGATGACCCTAAGAACTTAACACCTGAAGAAATTCTTAAAACAACTCCCCTAATTAATTGTCGCCCAGTTCAAATCTAAACCTCGATTTAAAACATCTCTAAGATAAAATTTTGTTTAGAAAAAAACCCTACGAAAATAACCTAAGGACGTAATCTAAAACCCTCCTAAGTATGGTTAAAGTATTCTTAAATTTAGGGGGGGTAATGTGAAGAGAGGGATAAATTAATAAAAATCCGTGGTTTTAATTGTAAAAAGGAATAAAAATTAAATAATGTGTGATAGTATAAAAGTTATGAATTTAAAAATAAAATGACAGGATTAATTAGCGCATTTATCTTTTTGGCTTTTAAAAAAAAAGGAAAGGAATAAATAATAGAAATAGGGAAACTTGTAATAAAGGAAGCATAATAAAGGAAAGTAGGGGACATAGGGTAAAAAGCAAAAAGAAATCAACAATTAAGGACTTACTAAAATGGACTAAATTTAGCAACTTCTTTTTAGGGAAAGTTATTAAAAGCATGTAAAGTGATCTAGGAACACCTAGGAGTAATTTTAGGAGAGACTCTAGGTGGGTGAGGGAATTGAGTCTTTTAAAAATTTTAAAGAAAATAATTTTGGAGAAACGTGGCAGATGAGTAACACCTGGACGATAGAGAATTTTTAGAGGATTGTCATTAAAACTTAAATTAATAGTGATTTAGGGAAAGTAGGTGGGTCTGAAATTTATATAAAAGAAGGGGAAGATGAGGAAGAAGGGAGGGAACGGTTAGCGTAAAGTTACGCTGCCGAATTGTGGCTTGACTGATTGCTTGTGAGGAGTTGGTTTTTTCTTAGCTCTGATTGGAGTGGTAGCTCAGCCTTGCGAGGTGAGCTGAGAAGATAGACTTATCTTATGGATCTTGTGTGGCCCCTTTGTGGCTCGGGGGGCTAAGGGGGAAGTAGAGTACCCCTAGCGATTGGCTGGGAGGTACCGGTGAGGTCTCTACAGTCGGGGAGCGGGAGCAGGGCGGAGCAGGAGCGACACGGAGCGCGGGGTCATCAATCAAGGCAGGCGAAGAGGAAAAGGTATGGTCGCTTATTTGGTAGAATAGAAGGCACTAAAACTGATGTAGATCTGACTGTTATTGGAAAAGTGAAATGGCATTGAAATTTTATATAATGGTTGTTGCATCTGTCGTTTTCCTTGACGATTCTCATAGAATAATTGTTACAATGCTTGTGAAACCTCCTGACTCTATCCAACGACTGCTGAGTGATGAATTTTATAATTAACTGTAAATTTAACCCTTGTCGAAAACTTGTTTCTGTCTGATTCATCCACTGATAAGGGTTTTTAATCTCTGTGTTGTTGTTAAAACTTCTCTACGATTGGGGTTAAAAATCCCCGTGTTTTTTACAGTGATATTTCTGCGTTTTTATAGTGGAATTTCTCGGCGATTTTGGGTTAAATTTCCTTCGTTTTTTTTTGTGATATTCTTTGCGTATTTATATTATAAATTCTTGTGTTTTTATATTATCGCATTGGGAGGAGTATACTCCCCAACTGTCAGTCTCTTAAACACTGCGTTTTTTTTTCTTCCCTTGAACTCTGGAATTTTTTTTCCTCCCTTGAGCTCTGAAACTTTCCTTCTGCATTTTGTGGTTTCCCTCAGCATGTTGTTGGCCCCATCTTTCTCTGCATTTTGATTTTTGAATTTCTCAGCATGTTGGTTTCGGGTTCTCAGCGTTTAGACTGAGGACACTCCTCCATAATCCCCCCTGCTCTCTACGAGTTGGTGGTTACTTGATCTCTGCATTTGCTTAAATTGTATGTGGATGAATTTCTCTGGAACGCGGCCTTGCATTCATACTTATCTTCTGTGACAACCACGGACTCACCCCCCTTTTTTTAGAAGCGATTCATCCTTGGGAATTAAGTTTTGGTTACAGTTTGTTTTGGGTAAATTCCTTTCTTGTGCATGCTTTATGACCTCTGCGCGTTTTTCTCCCGGGGTATCTTCTTCCTAGCAATTCTTCCATCAATCGTGGCTGACCGTTTCCCTCTGCTGCGTGGCAGCGTTCCTCTAGGGGACCGAATTCCTTTACATTTGTGGCCAGATACCCATGTATCCCCTTTTCCCCTTTTCCATTTACTCAAATTACTGAAAAATCTTGCCATCTGTTGAATTATGGGTATGTTTGTTCCTTGTTTTCTTTCAGCAATGGAAATCTACATTGATTCTTCAAAGCTTATGAAGGTGTGGTCACGGTGTGTGGATTTTCTTGAGGTGGCGAATTAACGGTTGATTAAAAATAAAATATATTGCAACAGAACTTACCTTTAAGTTGTCAAGTCCTACATGTCAGGTCACTCCTTTATTTTCAAAATGAAACGATATTTTCTTCCCTACAAAACATCAAGTAAATTCCAGTAAATTGTGTTAAGCTTAACTTGTTTGGAAAAGAATTTATTTGACAAATTAGAATGAACCATATTGATGTACAGTGTTATATGTTATTATCTGGGATGTATGGTTGAAAAATATTTTGTTGAAACAGTTTAATACTCAGTCAATGTCAATGTTTTTATTTATTTTTAATTGTATCAAGTATATCATGAAAGATATTCTCTTTGTCCTTTATGAAAGGTATTCAAACTTTGACTATATAGATGTGTTTGCGTAGTCTTAAAAGTAGAGGGATTGGTCATTTTTCAAACCTGGTTCAGAGCTCAATATAATTTAATAAGATTTAGTACATTCACATTAAATGATATTTTAAAATACATATATATCATTGTCAAATATATATGTAATCAATGTCAATACATATATATGTAATCATCATTGCTAAATATGTTGTTACTATTGGAATAGTTCTGCCTTTATTAGAGTGGCCTTCTAACACACATAAGTTATCACATATTTTACTACAGTTGTCTAGTTATGTTATTGTTTTGGAAAAGTTCTGCTTTTTCCTTGCATGAAGCATTGACATTGTTTTATTCTATTGGAAGTAAGTGGTTTTATTACCGCTGCGTAGTTTTATTGTTTTAATGGTAATAATGGTTAAAGTAATATTGACGTATTTTGTAATAATTGTTAAAGCGATATTAGTGAAAGTAATATGGTGTTAATGGCAGTATTGTTAAATAATCATGGCTTTATAAGGTAGAAATGTTAAAGTAATTATCGAAATAGTATAATGGAATGAAAAATGGTTAACAGTAAGGATGATGTAAAGACTATGTAATGATTATGTCATGATTAAGGGTAATGATTATGTATAGATTAATGGTAATGATTAGGTATGAATCGTTTAATATTAATCCAAATGGTTATGGAATGGTTAGGGTTAATATTGTCATCATTTATGGTAAAGTTAATGTAGTTGATATAAGTAAATCATCAGTGGTGACGTGATGGTCACGGGGTTAGTCCTTGCATTGCAAAGTGAAAATGGTTGATATTTTATGGCAAGGATGATGGAACTAATTATCATCGATAGTAGATAAATATAAGGCCCTAAACTAAGCACGTTAAGTCATTAAGATTTGGTAACAGGGGGATTACCATTGCATCTTAAATTAAAATAAGGTTAATTTCTTGCACTCGCACTTATGTCATTTTATGATCAGATTTCGAAATCAAATTTTCTTGCACCGTGGAATTCTTGTGATGTTGTTGGATGTGATTGTGTAGCAATTGTATTGTGTTTTTTATGTAGTTTTTGCTTGGTCTGCTTGTATCAGGCGGGGTATAGACACCTCCATGTAGCCTTAGTATATATGTCTCTGTGTGTGATTTTTTCTGTGTAAGGAATCCAATGTTGTATCAAGAGTCTCGAGGCCTTTAAAGGCAGGGTTTCCACTCTTGCGACACACCTGACAGAGATTACTAGTTTATGCCTGAGCAGTCGTCCATGAGCCTATCTGACCTTCTCTCTCTCCGGAGTAGAGGACTAAGATTAAACGCCCTTCTTTTCTGTGCAGAAATAGTAAACTCTACTATGATGGATTCTTCCATCTGTGACTGTACTGTACATAACACCTAGTGTCATTTATGATTATAGTTGCTAGTTGTACGCCTTATGTCTAGGGATGTTATTGCTTGTCGTTACTGTGGTATGTCGTATGTCGTCTTGTTCTGTTCGTCTTGCTTGCATCTTGTTCATAGTCGGGTTACTAGTTTCTTCCTGAGCAGTCGGCCAGGAGCCTATCTGACCTTCTCTCTCTCCGGAGCAGAGGACTAAGATTAAACGCCCTGCTTTCCTGTGTAGAAATAGTAAAATCTACTATTATGGATTCTTCCTTATGTCTATGTCATTTATATGCTTGCAGTTACTTGTTGTGCACCTTGTGTTCTCTGGTTGTGATCATTGTGGTTCCGTCTTGTTAGTTGTTGGGTGGCGACGTAGAGTCAAGTGTGTCCATTTCCTCTTTACACGCGCGCACACACCTTAAACAAAAAAAAATAAAAATTTGCACCTGCTATAGAGTTGTTGTCGTAACGATGAGGTTCGCTACAGAAGAGTTGACCATCTCTTCCATTTTAAGGTTTCATTTTACAATAACATCATTTTGAGCATTTTATTTTATCATTATCAGACAAACCAAAAAATAGTCTAACATCTCTTCTATCTCAAGATTTTATTATATAAACATTACCTATAATTAATTTGGATCTCTTCTATCTTGAGAAATCTATTTTTATTACTATTGCACCAATCAAAGAATAGTTGAACATCTCTTCTATCCTAGATTTGAGAGCATCGACTTCTTTAAGTGGTAATTTTTTTTAATTAATATTATAACAACTAAAAACAATTTAAATATCTCTTTCACTTGTTCTAATAACACTTGACTAATAATATCATATATATATATATATATATATATATATATATATATATATATATATATATATATATATATATATATAT
>ML787969.1:38355-61175 GCA_009831015.1 Picea engelmannii
AAAAACCTTCTGGTGAAATTCTCCTTGTGGTTAAGGTCTCAAATCCTTCATAAATTCTCATCCCAGGTGATGTTATTTGATAATATTTACACATCAATAAAATACTAATCTTCTCAGCAGTTAAATACTTCTCTCTTCTTCTGCAATGGTCATATAATCAAATTCCACAATGCCCTTTCAAACTAAAGGACTCATAAATGTCCATATTAATCCATTCTTCCAAAAAACAACTTATTATCTAAAAAAGTTCACAAATTTCGATTTTAGAAACCATTCTTCCAGAAAATACCTATCTCCTCTTTTGTAACGAACCTCCCGTTCGTCACGACATCAAGCCTCTCCTAAGAAGTACATTTATTTTTTTTGTGTGTGTGCGTGTGTTCAAAGGTGATAAAGACATTATAATTTATGTCGCAACATCACGACGATCATGACGCATGCAACTGCAACCACAACATGACAACCTAAGATGCACATCAAGCACCTGGAAGCAATGAACAACAATCAACCAGCAAATACAAGGCAAACTGCCCACCCATCCTACCTTGCAATGGTTAGGACCTCCAGGACACATAAGCAATGCTCAAGCCCAGGTTCCCATCGATCGTGACCATTTAAGGTCTCAGGCCTAGCAACTGTTCTGAGGAACAAGGAGGTGTATACATCTTGCCTGACACAATAAGACCAAGCCTACTAAACCAATGATAATAACATAACCATAAAGATCACGATCAACAAGTTTATCTACATTAAGGCAAATTGTGATAGTGAATCATTATTAACTCATTAAATTACTCATTCCAGTATTGCATGGGAGGTGTATTTTTAATCAAATTACAAGACCATGACAATTAATATAGCAAGCAGGGTAATTAACACAGTCTATTCCAACCTCCATTACGAGCCCGTCTTCGCATGTCTAAAGTGATTAATGACATCAAGGTATAATCTAAATCAAATTTAATGGACATTAACAAACAAGTTTGAACTTGACTTGGTGGTAATAAGAACATAATTAATATTGATTATAATTAAACTAGCTTGCCTAATTTATAAATTAGCCATAATAAATAGGCATTAAATACATCCAATCTAGCCAGTTTAAAAATATGCCATCCAATCCTTACTCACCATTCAAATTAAATTATTAATACAACCTGGAGGGCCACATCTAATTTAATCCTAATCTCCCTCCAATTAGTCATAATTTTCGATACAATAGTAACAAACTAGAACTAAAATGCTATCATTAAATAGAAAATAATACAATCAAGGAATTTATCATAAAGAAAAAAGAGAGGTATTTAATACAAGAACATTGATAACAATACAACCTGGCATTTAACATGAGCTACTAACTGGGCATTAAATAATTAAGTAAATAAAAGGCGTTTAATACCATTCGCTGTCAGGTAAGGGTAAAGTCTCAAGCGAGGGTAAACTTAGGCATTTAATACCGAATCATTTAGCTTTATGGAAATTTAACCTGCTATCGTGAGTGATTAGGAAGAATTATTGCCCAACACAAAAGGAGATTTATGTTGAATTCACCATCACAGAAATTGATATGAGACCTGAGGCAGTGCAATACATCTGGACAAGGAACCGCAAACAAGGGTAGGGCAGCTAGTGATTAGGATGGCAAGGAGTTGAGAAGACACAGAGATAGATTCTTTCCAAAGCTAGCCACACAGGGGTACAATTGTCTAAAGTTAAGGTTTTGCAAAAATCATTGCCAGAAATTAATTTCCCTCCATTCGAAATAGTCACTAGAGTTTACTGCTCGAACAAAGGTCATTCCTTCTATTTAAAAAGTGACTGCTATACCAATTGTCACGTAAAACTTCTGTCAAGCATTTAAGGAGATAGGCTACGAGTAATATCGTTGAAAAAAATTTTAGGCAGGGTTGTAAATCTGCAAAATCGCTAAATGCCAATAAGTTGAGAACATGCTTAGTTGTTGACAGGATTATGATTCCATTGACGTCAATGGCTCAGACAAGTAGTTTTAATATTTAGAGACTGTTCCAAAATCAATGACAAACAATTTGTCCAGAATTGGACTTATTCATTTCAGGGCATGATTACTAATAGCTGGAAATAAAGACGACAAAAAAAAACTCTGTTTACCACAAGATTTTTCAACATTAACACCTCCAACGCATTATCTCATCCATAAATTGAATGGAAAGGATACTTTATCTAAGATACACCACCTTTGTCGCTAAAACACTGCATTCTATCACTATACATGATGCAGGAGCATCCACACCTCATCAAGCGAGCCCGCATGAGGAGAAGGAAAGAGCAGCTGGGTACCTCTAGTGCCAATTTTGAACACCTTAATATGAAGCGCCAAACATTAATACATTGATGTGATGAAGAGCACTTGTATATTGTAACGGACCTTGAGCAGATAAGCTCTCGTCCTTAGGTAGCTGAGGCATTTATTTAAATTTAATGCAGGTAGATAAAATAATTAAGTCTAGATTAGACAGTTTTTCTTTCGAGAGGGAAAACAGAATATAGGCACCCTCCTTTGTATTGTTGTAAGACATTCAGATTATTGATATATTCAGCATTAATGTTCAGGAGAAAGAAGAGATCAACTCAGAGAATGGTTGAAGGATCCCCATGTACAGATATTGAATTAATAGGAAAGCGTTGATTCAATTCCATGGCTGTGATTATTCTCTGTGGGTTTTTGATATTATGTTGTTGCATATTTGCTTCTTGTTTTTCCTATTGTCTATATGCTGCATATGTGATTGCATGGCAGGTTCAAAATCTGAGGGAATGAGAGAATGAGCTCTAATCATTTCTCTGTCTAAGCCAGGAGATTCCTGCATAGAGTGCAGTGGAATTCCTCCGCATAGAGTGTGTTGAGGAGGCTGGACAGTTAAACTCTCATCTTTTGTTTCCCAGAAGCTGTGTTGAGTTATTCGAACCGTGCAGGTGAAGATAAGGTTGAATTGAAGTCTCAGAAGAAGCCTGGGAAGAGGAGAACAGGAAAGCCTTGATTCCACTCCATGGATGTGTTTATCCTCTGTGTGTTGTTGGCATTATGCCTTTGCATATTTGCTTCTTGCTACGTATTTCTTTCATATGCTGCGTATGTGATTTTACGGAAGAATTGAAATATGAATGTCTGAGTGGAAAGTGGGTGGAAGACAGAACGTAGAAGTCACCAGTCACGAGGAATAGTCGTAGGTTGGCAAACCATCTCGTGGAGAGACACTCCTTATTCAAGGTGCAGTAGGGATAAAGAGGTCGTGAAGTCTACAGAGCGAACAGAAGAAAGTTCGAAGATTGGGGAAAAGAAGAAGCGTCGAAAGGATCACGAGGAGCGTGACTCAAGGTCATGGATTGGCATTTTGGGAGCTCGTTAAGTAAAGCTCTTGATTCACGTAGAGGAAATCACAGAATCGCGAGAAGTGAAATCTCGGCGTTTTCGTGCATGGGGTGATTCATAGTCAAGTTGACGCAGCGAGGAATCTCGGGACATCAGGTCTCGGGAGTGAAGGGACAAGCATTTGGTCTCGGAAGTCGCGAGGTCGCAGGGAAGCGAAGTCGCGATATCGACCTCTCGGATATCGAAAGTTTTAAATCCGAGGCCTTAGTACCTCGATCGGCGAAAAGCGATAAAGTGAAGGTCTCGATAAGCGAGAGGAAAGTTAGCGCTGACTTACCTCGGGTCTCGTGGGTCCGAAGGGACATCTTCCAACCATTGAATTTGTGAAAGATGAGGTTTTGACCTCTCCTATTAAACCACCACGGGAGTAGCGTGGAAAGAGTTGTGGTTTGCGAACTTCCGGTGAGGAAGTAGAAGAGACTTAGAACTCTTCAGGCCTGTGAAAGAGTAAGAAGGTCCTGGTGAGAGCGGCTTGCTGCCGAGGGCAGGTTGCGTCAATACATCACTGTGAATCGACGGCTATCAATTAGCTAAAAATTTCATTGAGTTTAAGGGTACCAACGCTATCTAGTTAAAGGAATATGCAATTTAAATAAAATCCAGCGTTGTCTAATTAAGAGAACATGCAATTTAATCATAATCCAGTGCTGTCTAATTAAGAGAATATGAAATTTAATTATAATCCAACACTGTCTAATTAAAGGAATATGCAGTTTAAATAAAATCCAGTGCTGTCTAATTAAGAGAATATGCAATTTAATTATAATCCAATGATGTCTAGTTAAAGGAATATGCAATTTAAATAAAATCCAACACTGTCTAATTAAAGGAATATGCAGTTTAAATATAAAGATTGTTTAGTATACTAAGAAGTAAACGACTAATGCAGAGTCACTGTCCATCATACGATTTGCAAATGTTTAATAGCTTAAAGGTAAAATGATTACTGCAGTGACATTGTCCATCAAACGATTGCTAATGTTTATTCGCTAGAAGAGAAAATGATTAATGCAAGGGACAGTTAATCGCTGGACAACAGAGTTACAAGTGTAAGACAAATATCCATCCACATAAAATGCAGAAATAGATGTATCCGACAATGCTCAATAATGCAGAGTTAAGTTTCTCATCTAAGCATAGACAGAGAGTAAATTTATCCAGGCAAGCATAAAAATGCAGTCAATAAAGTAAAAATGAAGGAATGTCTAGCGAGATAAAAAGGTGGAGTAAAACGAGATAGCAATAGGTATAACCAGGCCAAGTTCATGGAAAAAATTTGCCAACAATCAAATGCTGGTGGGTTAAATAAATGCATCAGGGCGCAAGACGACAATCAACCACAAACAACAACAAAGGTAGGCGTTTACCAGGTTCACCTTTGCTTCACCATCCTCACACATAAAAGAAGTGCGTTGAGATCCATAAGTATTTTAACGCTAAGGTGATGACAATAATGTAATTACATTCAAGGTCGTTTCCTGGTTTTATAACAATTTCGAGAATTGTAAACAACAAATAAACACTACAGAAAAATATGAGGCTTTAATCAAGAAAGAATCTCATATTTCATTAGACAATGATGAAAGAAAAAATGAGGTTTCTAACAAGGGTTAAGTATTAAGGAACAAAATCTTCATAGGTCCTGAAATTACTAAAAGTGATTTTAGAGGAAAAACTGTAAATCATTTGACATCCAAACCAATATGAAATATAAATCAATGATGTATATAACTTCAAATTGATTACTTGTTAGATAAAACATTAAAAGGAAAAATTCCACAGAGTATGAAAAACAGGGAGAAGACAAATAGCTACAAAGTTGGAGGATCCAAAATCTCGTTTGTAATCTATGTTCTGATGCATTTGAAAATTGATATTACAAAATGGCTCTATCTAAAATTTTTGAAGCCCTTTCTCCGCCTTTTGAAACTATATTTATACATTTTCATCAAAGTTTCTCGTTGGTGACTAACCAACTTCCTAATATTTCGGTTACATAAAATAATGTCAACCGTTTACAATTTCTTTTTAATTTCTAATAACAAAAACATTTAAAAAGGTTTTAAGCTTGCGTTGACGAACTTCCTTCCTCTACTTCAACACATTGAACACATTTTCCCATAAAATTTACTAAGATCCTGGGAGCCTCGGGTATCTCATTTGCTTCAAATGAGAAAAATCTTCTCTGTAATTCGGGCAACCAACTTTCTATCATTCTTTCTGTGAATTTAACAATTTTAAACTTTAAACTTGAAGTCACCATCCACTTGTTGATCTCTGTAATGTTGATCAATTTGATGTTTGAAATATCTGCTTTATTTTCTTCCAACTCTTCTCTAAACTTCAGCTGTTGTTTGGAAATATTGACTTCACCTAACAATCCAGAACAACCATTTGTTCTGATATTCAATGAATCTCTTTCAAAGAGATCGAAGATTCCTTGGCAATCTTCATTAACTTCTCTTGTGATTCGTTTATATTCAACCAATTTTGTTTCCCACACTTTAATCATTATATCCCCTTTAACCTGTTCAGAAATAGATAATTTCTGACTTTTTCCAATTTCTTCCTTTGATGAGAAAGCCACTGCTTTTTGAAAATTTTGACCTAGCTACTTTCGCCTCCCTTTCTTTCTGGAACACATTCTCCAAAGACTTATTTGATTCCTGAAAATAATTCTGGATTACTTCCAGATTCAAGAACACTTTCTGTTGTTGCTCCTCTATTCTTACATATATCTCCAATGCCTATGTCCTGAAACTTTCAAGCTCTATTACTTGGTTAGTAATAGAAATAATCTTATCTTGCAACTGTTTGTTTTCTTCTCCCAACTTTCGAACCTGTTCCTGTTTGACCTGTATTAAGTGTTTTTCCTCATCCAAGTCTTTATTTATTTTTTGGATTTCTTGCATATCTTTAAGTCTATCTTGTTCTAGACCCTTGTATTCCCAAACTAATATTTCTTTCATTCTCTTTTAGTTCCTCTTGCAACTGGATAATTTTTTTGTCCTTTTGTTCAAGCAGAGTTGTTAAATTGCCTACATAATACATGTTTTCTGATGCTATTTCACCCATTGTACCTGCTATTTCTGTAGCAAATTCTCCATCCTTGAGTTTCTTTCCATCTATAATAACTCTCTCATTTTTAATCATTCCTTCTCCTCTAGGATGAATTTCCTATTTCAAGACTGCTCTTGTCTTTTTGCTGAAAAAAGTAATATGATGAGGGGATTTCATCTCTTGAAATTGGATCTAGATCACTGACATATAAAACTCCTTCATGGGGGGTTCCGAAAATCGACTGTAATGGATTTAAAGAGGTGATAGGACTACCAAGTTCTTTTGAAGTTGTTCCTCCTATTTTTTCTTGAACATTCTTCGTGATTTCTGGAATTGTTTCTGGCTCTTTTCCCTCATCCGTTCCTGATTCTTTTCTTTGAGAACCCTCCATGTCTTGGGAAGGTATCTCAATATCCTTCAGCTTACCTTTGTCATTTGTTTTACCCTGAATATTAGTCTCAAACCCTAGAGGGGATTCTTCCTGTTCTGACGATGGGGTCAAAGTTTTGCCCTGTAAAATCTTAGGTAGACAACTTCACCTATGGCTTTGAAAAGAAGCAAACCCAGCCTGTGAGTTAGGTGGCAAGGCCTGGAATCTATTCAACACTTCTGCATAAGACTTAACATCTTTAAAAATATCATCATAAATAGATACTTCATGTTCATATGCCTTTAAATTACAATGTATGTAATGCCTACTTGTTATTTGGTAGGGGTCATGTTTTCTGTGCTCAATGTTTACTAACTTCACTTCTTCCAATGATTTGGCCTCTACCTTGGAATGGCCTAAATTTGATAAAGGAAATTTCCTAATATGAACAGGGAAAGATGGCCATGCTTTTTTCTGAAGTGCTTTTAATTCCAACCCAATACCACCCTTGGCTAACTGATGAGCTACTTCTCTGCATACCAATCTGTTTGGTAAGAATTTTGGGAGTGCATGAGGGGGAATGGAACAGCCATAAACTATAATATAAGAAAATTTTTCCTCAATAAACCAGTCGACAACTGATTTAAGACTTTCTATGACTGCATCAAAAATGCAAGGGGGCTCGCATCCAAAAAATAATTTGTGCATAGGAATAATGACAAAGTGACCAACATCGTAAAAAACGTCTTTAGATTTTTCCTCCCAAAGGGATGAGTGGTATTCATGAATGGGTTCTGGACATGAGATGCTCCAACTCCAATTCATTAATGGAAAGGGAGTCATAAAACAGATTGCATCCATAATATATGCAAACATATAAAAAGACACTGGTTGTCCCTTTGACTTGGCTTCTTTGTAATTTACAACTTCTTCCGTTAGGTTATCTGACAAAATTTTATGCTAGTTAAAACCATTTCCTTCTGAAAATTCCTCTAAGAAGGGTATCCAGTCTGCATGAAAGTGACAGGGATCTTTTCTCCCGAAAGTCTACATAACATCATGGCTATATAAACCATATATTCGTTTAAGGAGGTTGTATCATAAATCCCATGAGTATCATCCCTAAACTTTGCTTCGGACCTCGTCCATCCTCTAATCATGTTGGGATATGTCTGGTCTACCTCAACAAATTCCTTTCTTTGAAACTCAGCCAAAAATTTAGCATTAAAGGTGTGTTTATAATTCGGCAAGAGTTTATACATTACTTGAATGTGCTCAGGCCTAAATGAGCCAATGATAGCTCCTTGCTCATTCTGAATGCTCCTTGTTGGGATATCAACTTTATCCAGAGCCCACCTGACCATATCAATATATGTCACCAGTCGTGGGCGCACAACAACCTTATGAATCTCAGACTCAGCAATGTCCCAGATATGATTTTCAAAATTAGGGTCTGCATTTTTTAACTCATCCTCCAGTAATTAAGAGATTTGAACCCATGATTTGATGGAATGTATGGCATGTGGAGTAGTATCAGAGATAATATCACCTTCCTGTGTGTCTTCATTTTTCTTCAGTGCCTTTTTAGGTGCCATGGCTCTGTGTTTGACTTGAAAACCTGTTATAGAAAATTGATGAATGAGCTTAGATTAAAATGAAAATACAGACGTTCGAATGTTTTACTTTGAATACATTTTAAAACATGACAACATTTATGCAACCATCACAAATTTAAATCCCTTAATGTGAAAGATACTTTCAGAGATATGCATTTAATGTCCGTACTTAGGAGCTCTCGGTTTTTCAAATAAAACGAGAAACTTACTTAATCGGAAAACAAAGTATTAATGAGAACTTACCAAAAGATTACCTTTAAACCTGTTTTAGAAAGAAGATTTATTAGTGTTAATTAAAGATTAAATCTGAAAACATCAATTTTTCAGGTTTTGGAAATCTTGATGTCGAAAGGTATGTCCTCAAAAAAACCCGTTCGCCGAAAATGCGAAATCGCGAAATTGCGATGTTTTATTTAAGATTTAAACGTTTTTAGCATGTTAATTAATCGAGATTTGACCCTTTTGAGATTTAGTAAATCGGGATTTTGGGAAACATGATGACATGAGACGTACTCTCACAGAATCGCTAATCCCAAAATCACAAAATCGCAATGGATTGTTTCTTTTTTCAACATAGGACTTAACTTATCTTAATTAACTGAATAATCATGATTAGGGCCAAAACATCATTAGTTTAATCTATCAATATTTCGAAAATCAGAATTTTGGGAAACATGTTGACAAGAGATGTGTTCCTTATAGAACCACGAATCCCGAAATCCCGACATAATTATGTTAACTTTAAATCTTTCTTAGAAGAGACTAAACTAATTCATGCTTTAATTAAATCTTAAATGTATCGGGAAATCGGGGATTGGGGTTTCGGAATTCAATTTGCATCAAACATTTGTTTTCATAAAACCCCGAATCCCGATTTCTTTAACGTTAAAATTAAAAATCGCAAATTTTAAAATTACCATCCATTTTAAATAATTTTTCAAAGAGCATTGGAAAACTTATATTTTTGTAAACCTTTTTTCCATATTCATTCAAAAATAATTGATAAAAAGGATTCGCAAATTTAGAAATGACGAAATTCTTATTTTAGGAAAGTTGAAACCTGAAAAACACAAAAAAATAAAAATCTAGGCCTTAAGGATAAAAGNATATATAAGATCTGTTTCAACATAGGCTCCAACTGGGGACCTCATCTCCCTGTGGGACGAGGAGAACATGTAGACTCAATGCCTTCATTGGGTAAATGGTGTCAAGGGTTTATCATTGCTAAACTGCTAAAAGGGAAGAAAAAGAAATTTTATAAAACCTTCGAAAAACTTTTCAAAACTTTTTATTTTCTTTAAACTCAGTTGCAGTCTTCTTCATAATATTCTCCTTCTCATTCTAAATTTAAGTTAGTATTAAGATGATTAGAACAATCTTAGGAAACTCAACAGATTTGTAAATTTCAACTTACATCAATTGAAATAAAATTTATAATTTTTAAACTGGGAAGCTCTATTTTGACTTAAGATGAATATCCAGTTTCGAGAAACGGATAACTAGAATACAGTAATGGATAAGTATGACAACCTTATAGACACCTTAGATATTGCTTCACTGCCAGCGGGCCTGTTTAGTACCTCGGTGAAGTTATTTGTCCCTTTTTACTGAATTTCCTTTCACCGCTTCGAGTGCTAATTTTATGTTCAGATATTGCTTCACTACGAGTAGGCATGTTCAGTACCCCGGTGAAGTTATCTGTTTCTTTTATATTTAGATGAGGGCAATCATTTAAATGAATTTCCTTTCATCATCTATGGGACTAGATGGGGGCAATCAAATATGAATTTCCTTTCACCATATGTCTTATAGTTAGCTTGTGCATACGAAGTGGGGGCAATCAGTGATACTCAAAATATCAGGGGTGGTTATCTGTGTAAAAATTTATAATAGAGCTTTGTCAACTTTTTTGATCATTCTAGACCAATTTTTCTCAACTTACAAAACTCCTTAGTCTGTAGAGAAAAAAGGGAATGATTATTTTCAGGGATTTTCTTTTGAGCAAGCTTAAATCCTCAGACAAACTGTTAAGAAACTTAAGATAGTCAAAATCAACTCAAACATAACCACTTTTAGTCAGAGAATAGGAATTATGAAAACTGACCTTACTGAATTTAATCATTTGTTGATTTTTCAGGTTAATACATAATCTCTCCTACCCTGATAAGAAAGTCTGAAAACGTGGAAGATAGTGTCGAGGGTATAAAAGGATATTTTTGACACTCTGTAAGCCAGGAAACCTAGGTTATGATTTCAAAAATAACTCTTTGGACTTTTTTTTTTTTTTTGATAAGTTTTATATAAGCAACGCAAAAATTATATACATATATATTTTATTATTATTATTTATTTATTTTTATTTTATTTATTTATTTATTTTATTTTATTTTTTGTATAAAAGCTTAACTAATTTTTATTTTATTTTTATTTATCTACAAAATGAGAATGGGTTTTCTAAAAATGAAAAGCAAAATGATATATACAATGAAATCTTCTATAACTTAATTATTCCATATAATTCTTTAAAAAATGTCCATTAACAGGGGCATTCAAGATCTTACCATCCAAATTTTCAAGTAGAAATGAATTTTTTCCTTCAGAAGATGTTACCTTAAATGGTCCATACCAAATATGATCGAATTTACCATTTTTTCCCGAATCCTCTTTTCGAGCATCCCACCTCAAAACTAGATCCCCTGGGAGAAAGTTCCTATCCTTGGCTTTACGATCAAATAATATCTTCATGTCATCCTAGTACTTCTGCAACTTTTCATCCACTACAGCCCTGTGTTGCTAAACTTCAATCAACTGATTTATCCTTCTTGTGAGAGGGTTTGGTTCTTCCTTCTCGTCTTGCCATAGTTTCATCATAGGAAGTGTTAAGTTTATGGGAAACACTACATCTATTCCATATACCATTTGAAAGGGAGAAGTACTGAGAGACTTTTTTGTGCCTATCAGATTTGCCCACAGAGCATATTTTAAACGCAAATGCCAAGATTTTTTATTTTCATTTAAGACCTTCTTGATTATACTGATCAAGCTCTTGTTAGAAGATTCTGCCAGACCATTTCCCTGCGGGTAGTATGCTATGGAATGACCCAACACAATATTATATTTCTGGCAAAAGTTGACCATTTCCATAGACTTAAAATCCTGGGCATTGTCTGTGACTATCTTTCTAGGATAGCCGAACCTAGACAAGATATTTTCTTCTAAGAAGTCTATAACTACTGAATCAATAGACTTCCTTGTTGGGATAGCTTCCACCCATTTGGTGAAATAGTATGTAGCTGTTAGAATCCATCTGTGTTGGGCACTTGAATGAGGATTAATATCACCTATGAAGTATTGTCCCCATTGCTGAAAAGGATCTTCTATCTTGACTGGGACCAAAGGTATCGCTCGTAGTTTATGTTTTCCTGCAAAGAATTGGCAAGGGCTGGAAGCTCGTACCTTAGCATTGACATATGGGAAAAGTTTAGGCCAGTAATAACTGACCCTTGGGATTTTATATTTCGTATCTTTCCAAGAGTGGTGTCCTCCACAGAATCCTTCATGGAATTGACCAATAACTTCTTATGTTTCTGATTCGACCAGACAGACTAAGAGGAAACCAAGCAGGTCTTTCTAGTATAATCGTTTTTCAGAAATATAGTATTTAACTACATGTAGCTTTAGCGTTCTAGCTTTCGATGGAGACAAGTTAGCTGGACATTTCAAAGTTAATAAGTATGTTACTATGTCCTTGTACCAATTTGACGATGCAAATTTCTCTTCGATCCTATTTTCAACCATTTGGTCCTCAAGTTCATTCACATCTACCCATCCTTCTTCCTCCTGAGAACTGTTTATTCCGAGAGCCCTGAAATTGGATTCAGCTAAAAGTTTAGCTAAACCCTGTCCCTTTACCAATTGGGTCGGTTTAACCTCCAAGTCAAACTCTTGAATTTTTGCAAGCCATCTTCCTCTTTTACCATCATTGTCTGCTTGAACCAAGATATCTTTTACAACACTAGTGGGTACATATGCAATCACTTTAAAATGTAAAACATAAGTTATGAAATCTTTCAATGCTTTTACCATATCATACGCTTGCTTTTCCATTATATTGTATTTGAGTTTAGCATCTCAGAGACTTTTTCTAAAGAAGGCTATCGGTTGCTCAAAACCTTCTTCGTTCTTATGAAGGAGTACAACAACAAGCGTGTGTTCAGAGGAAAATGAAAAAATAAGAAAATATTTGAGATAATCTAGGCTCGTTAGTACTGGTGCCTGACTTATAACCTTCTTAATATGGGCAAAGGATACCTTAGCTTCAGTTGTCCATTTTACTTCACTGTTTTTTCTGAGCATATCTGTAATCAATTTAACAATTTCAACAAAGTTAGGAATAAATCTTCTCAAGAAAATTTTTTTTCCTAAAAATGATTGAATTTCTTCCACATTCCTAGGAATAGCTATTGTATCTATAGCCTCTACTCTTTTAGGGTCAATCCTGATTCCATTTCGGGATACAATGTGACCCAACAACTTGCCTTCTTGCATAGCAAAATGAGACTTTTTAGGATTTGAGGATAGACCAAACCTGCGACATTTTTCAAATGTTTGTTTGAGATGATTCATATGGTCTTCATATGACTTGGAAAAAATAGTAAGGTCATCCAAATAGATGACTACAAACTTGTCTCGTTCGTCGACGAAAGCAATATCCATTACGCATTGAAAAGTAGTTGCTGCATTCATTAGTCCAAACAACATTTTATTGTACATAAACGTGCCCCAAGGAGTTGTAAATGCGGTTTTTTATTTATCAAGATCACTGACGGAAATTTGATTATAATGTGAAAATCCATCAATCATTGACATTCTATTAGCCCCTACTATTTTTTCAAGAACATGGTCCATTTTAGGTAGAGGATAATTATCTTTGAGAGAAGATTTATTAAGATTCCTGAAATCAACACATAATCTGATTTCCCCATTTTTCTTTCTAAATGGGACCAAATTATCTACCCAATCAGAATATCTAAGGGGTACAATTATCTTAGCGTCAAGAAGTTTTTTGACTTCTCGTTTGATGACATGTAATAAAATAGGGTTAAATTGTCGGAGTTTTTGTTTGAAAGGTTTGACACCTGGTTTGAGAGGTATTTTATGTTCAATTACAGAAGTGTCATATGTTTTTAGTTCTTCATACGACCATGAGAAAACATCTTTATATTTTCTTAACAACTCCTTGTATTTATTTTTGTTTTCTGTTGATAAATATTTGGATAGTTTAACCAATTGGGGGTTATCTTCAGTTCCTATATTACAATCTTCAACCTCCTCTGGTTGGGGTTGTAGAGTAGTTTTAGAAGGGATATCATCTTTATTAAAAATTATTTCCAAAGGGATTACACCCTTGGGGATTTGGTTTTTCTTGAGAACAAGCATTCGGTGGTTTGCAATTTTATCGTGAAATTCTTTAGAATCCTCCCCCTCTTGCATGATCCAAATAGGATCATTTTGATTTTCCTGATTGGTATGCATTTCTGCGAATTCATCTAATGATTCTAGAAACTTACGAAGTTGCCCATCATCTTCAAAAACCTGCCAATGTTGTATATTATTTGGTATTGAAGGGAGATGTCTCATTTGTATATGATATTTTAAATTAAAAGCAGTCAGGGGTGTAAAAATTGATGCAGCTTTAGCTAAAGCATCAACCTGTTGATTTTCAGATCTTGGGACGAAATGAAAATTCACATATGTAAAGAAGTTCTCAATTAAATCCCAGAAACAATTCCTATAGGACCGTAATCTAGGCTGCTTAGCCTGATAATGTTTTATAATTAACTCTGCGTCACCAAATACTTCGAGTTTCTTAATTTTCATCTTTCTAGCAGCTTCTAGTCCTAGCACTAAAGATTCATACTCACATACATTGTTTGTACAATCTACATTCCACTGGATCCTATATGAAAAAGGAATAACAAATTGATCATCAGGAGCCATAAGAAGTTCTCTTGCCTCGGCTCCAAGATAGGAGGAAGCACCATCAAAATATATTTTCCATACACCAGTACTATATACATTTTTCTCTATTTCTTTTTTTTCAATTTTTTCTTCTATACATTTACCGTCTACATCTACTTCAAAATCGTCATCTAAAGATAATATACAATTTCCTAAATCTTGGTTGGCAATATAAACTGGATGATTGTTGGGGTTGTTTGGGTCACCTACAGTAAATTCCAACCTAGTCTCTCTGTAAAGACGAGTAAATTGGCCTCCGAAAACTGGAATTGTAGCATAAGTCATATCTAGTTGGAGAGATCCTCCAATCTTGGTGCCCCATGATCTAGATAATAAAATACCATACTTTGGGGGAATGTCAGCGACTACTACATCCATACGAATACTTTTAGCAAGTATCTGAGCCAAACCTCCCACTAGGCCTTTAATCATACCTATGCATTTTACTTTCCTCGAATCAAAAGAATATAAATCACCATAGGGTCTTGTGATTTCGAGACGAAGTTTTTCCATTATTGCCTTTGGCATAACATTGTGGGAAGCTCCGGAATCCAACATACAGTTATGGAGAAGGTGATCAAACAGGGTTAATGTAATATAAAAAGGAGCCACGGTGTCTCTTTCACCTTCAACATGTGGACCGAAGACTAAGATAGGTTTGTCATCCTTTAAGTTAATAGCGTCGGTCTGGCTTTCATCTTCGGAAAAATTAATCATTTTGGTGATTTGTTTTCTGTATACAGGATTTTTAGCTAACTCAACAAGGGGAATAGGAATTTTGATTTTATTTATTTCATTTTCCAAATTAAAGTTTCCTAGAGCCTTGTCATTTTCAATGTTCAGGGCTTCCATACCTTTCTTCTCAGTTTTACATTGAGATGTGACCTTGTTTTCTTTTATAGGAGCTTGTGTCTTCACAAGGAGTGTTCCTACTAGTTCTAACTGTACAGGTTTCGTCTCAGTTGTGATTCTTTTTGCAGATTGTTTGTCTACAACTTTTGGAGTTACCTCCTCGGCTTCATTTCTTGGAAAATTCTTTTTTGTCAGAACATTTCGGAGATTTTTATTTCTTGGTCTCAAATTATATTTTCCCTGTAATTCAACAATAATATCATTTGCAATATTTTGATATGTGAAATCATCAGACATATTATTGCTAACCTGTTCTTCTGATGTACTTTATTTATTTAAAGATGCTTCGTAATCCTGTCTAGATAGATAAGGGGATTTATTATCATCACCAAGGTTACTAATATCTTCATAGATTTCTTCAAAATCTCCTAAATCTTCCTCTCCGATGTAGTTTTCACTTTTAAAGGGTGTTGGAATTTTTTGATCTTCATTTTTTATTATTTTCTGTGGTCCCTGAGTTTCAGGATTTCTTCGAAAATATTTTCTGGGGAAATTATCTCTTTTCAATTTCTCTAGTTCCATTTTCAAGATCTTATTTGAAAGTTCTCGAATGACCCTAGCCATCTCTTCTATTCTATCTCGAGAGGATTTTCCTGAGCCTGAAGGTCCACCTTCCTCTTTAAATTTTTTATTTTCTTTGTTTCTAGTTTCAGTATTTGCTTTAAGTTTTCCTGATGCCATCATATTTGATTCAATCTCAAGCGCATCATCCTGCATTTTTGTGAGATCTATTGATCTCCTTTCTCTCAATAATAAGGCAAAGTCAGGGTCAAAAGCGCCAGCAAAAGTCACTTTTGTTGCAGGTTGTGAAGGTTTAACCTCAACTGAAATTTTATTATACAACTTATTGAACCTCTGTGTGAATTCTAGAACTGACTCAGAGTTTTTCTTTCTAAGGGATCTAAATTCAGTTAAGTAGTAGAGGTGATCTTTCCTCTCTCCCCATTGTCTAATAAATTCACTTTCAAGTTCTTCATAGGATCTTAAAGATCCAACTACTAAGGATCAGAACCAGGTCCTCACCTGTCCCTCAAAAGTTTGAACAAGGAGTCTAGAATAAACATCTTCATGCTCTAATCCGAGTATGTCAACAAATTGATCAAAAAAGTTTATATGTTCTTGGGCAGTCAAATCACCTTCCCCTGTAAATTTTGGAAGGCTTTTCATATAATTATCAGGGAGATCATGAAGAGGAATAGGAAGAACAAGGGGAGCATATCTAGTAGCCACTTTAGTGAAAATCCCAGGAAGAGGTACTTGACCACCTCCAGGGGAACCACCTCCAACTCCAACACCTCCTTGTGCAGCCATGGTTAGATTTGGGACTGAATTTTGGATAGTGTGAGGAGAAGATTCTTGGAAATCTGGAGAAGAAACTTCTAGAAATGAGAAAGTATCAAATGAGGGGGGAAGTTAAAGTGATCTTTCAAGGGTTTCCGATGATTTTTATTGCGTAAAGTTAGGTTGATCTATAGGGTATGTGGACAAAAGGACTTGTTTAAGTGATTTTTGCGATTTTAAAATTTTTTCTGGATTGGAGACTGGCAATGTCTGCTTGCTATCCGGGTCTTTTCTGGTATTCTTTTGGCTACTAGCCAGTTTAGTTATTATGGAGTCACCAAGTGAAAAATATTAGCCTTAGAAGGTTTTATGTTCTTGTTCACTATCAATAACCGAAAATGTCAATGTCGTTCTTCCCAGGGAAAAGATTCGTTTCTTCGTTTCCCGGGCAATGGTGCCAAAAAGATGTTGTTCCTAAGTTTATGTTTTAAGGCTATAAAACATACCGTCAAGGCATCCATAAATGATTTAAAGAAATGATTTGGGAATAAGGAATCAAAGAAAGATCAGAGAAAATTCAGTTTCTCAACTGTCTTTGTCTTGCTTCCTATTGTTCTTGGATGCTAATGCCTCGCTCAATAGCAGCCCATGATCATTCTAACTCAACCCGGTTAGTCGTTGTTTGTAAAATAGTATTAAATAAACTCAGGGCAATACTGGTTTGATCTTGAAGGCCTGGTTCAACGTTGGGTTGTCTGCTACTAGGGACAATCATGGATGATAAAACTTTATTTGTTTGTAAAAGGATTTTAATCAGTTTATTACTTCAGATTTCCAGAGATGAGAATAAGAAATACAATTTTAAAATCCAAAACAATAATGTAATTACATTCAATGTTGTTTCCTAGTTTTGTAACAATTTTGAGAATTGTAAACAACAAATAAACACTACAGAAAAATATGAGGCTTTAATCAAGAAAGAATCTTATATTTCATTAGACAATGATGAAAGAAAAAATGAGGTTTCTAACAAGGGTTAAGTATTAAGGAACAAAAGCTTCACAGGTCTTGAAATTACTAAAAGCTATTTCAGAGGAAAAACTGTAAATCATTTGACATCCAAACCAATCTGAAATATAAATCAATGATGTATATAAATTCAAATTGATTACTTGTTAGATAAAACATTAAAAGGAAAAATTCGACAGAGTATGATAAACAGGGAGAAGACACATAGCTACAAAGTTGCAGGATCCAGAATCTCATTTGCAATCTATATTCTGATGCATTTGAAAACTGATATTACAAAATGGCTCTCTCTAAAATTTCTGAAGCCCTTTCTCCACCTTTCAAAACTATATTTATACATTTTCATCAAAGTTTCTTGTTGGTGACTAACCAACTTCCTAATATTTCGATTACATAAAATAATGTCAATCGTTTACAATTTCTTTTTAATTTATAATAACAAAAACATTTAAAAAGGTTTTAAGCTTGCATTGAGGAACTTCCTTTCTCTGCTTCAACACACTGAACACATTTTCCCAAAAAATTTACTAAGATCCTGGGAGCCTCTGGTATCTCATTTGCTTCAAATGAGAAAAATCTTATCTGTAATTCGGGCAACCGACTTTCTATCATTATTTCTGTGAATTTAACAATTTTCAACTTTAAACTTGAAGTCACCATCCATTTGTTGATCTCTGTAATGTTGATCAATTTGATGTTTGAAATCTCTGCTTTCTTTTCTTCCAACTCTTCTCTAAATTTCAGCCGATGTTTGGCAATATTGACTTCACCTAACAATCCAGAACAACCATCTGTTCTGATATTCAATGAATCTCTTTCAAAGAGATCGAAGATTCCTTGGCAATATTCATTAACGTCTCTTGTGATTCATTTATATTTCAACCAGTTTTGTTTCCCACACTTTAATCATTATATCCCCTTTAACCTGTTCAGAAATAGATAATTTCTGAGTTTTTCCAATTTCTTCCTTTGATGAGAAAGTCACTGCTTTCTGAAAAGTTTCCCTAGCTGATTTTGCCTCCCTTTCTTTCTGGAACACATTTTCCAAAGACTTATTTGATTCCTGAAAATAATTTTGGAATACTTCTAGATTCAAGAACACTTTCTGATGTTCCTCCTCTATTCTTACATATATCTCCAATGCCCGTGTTCTGAAACTTTCAAGCTCTATTACCTGGTTAGTAATAGAAATAATCTTATCTTGCAACTATTTCTTTTCTTCTCCAAACTTTCCAACCTATTCCTGTGTGACCTGTATTAAGTGTTTTGCCTCATCCAAGTCTTTATTTATTTTTTGGATTTCTTGCATATCTTTAAGTCTATCTTTTTCTAGACCCTTCTGTATTCCCCAACTAATATTTCTTTCATTCTCTTTTAGTTTGTCATGCAACTGGATTATTGTTTGGTCCTTTTGTTTAAGCAGAGTTGTTAAATTGCCTACAAAATACATGTTTGCTGATGTTATTGCACCCATTATACCTTCTATTTCTGTAGCAAATTCTCCATCCTTGATTTTTTTCCATCTATAATAACTCTATGCTTTTTAATCATTCCTTCTCCTCTAGGATGAATTTCCTATTTCAAGATTGCTCTTCGCTTTTTGCTGAAAAAGTAATCTGATGAGGGGATTTCATCTCTTGAAATAGGCTCTAGATCACTGACATATAAAACTCCTTCATGGGGTGTTCTAAAAGTCGACTGTAATGGAGTTAAAGAGGTGATAGGACTACCAAGTTCTTTTGAAGTTATTCCTCCTATTTTTTCTGGAACATTATTCGTGATTTCTGGATTTTTTTATGGCTCTTTTCCCTCATTCGTTCATGATTCTTTTGTTTGAGAACCCTCCGCCTCTTGGGAAGGTATCTCAGTATCCTTCAACTTACCTTTTTCATTTGTTTTACCCTGAATATTAGTCTCAAACCCTAGAGGGGATTCTTCCTGTTTTGGCAATGCGGTCGAAATTTCACCCTGTAAAATCTTAGGTAGAGAGCTTCGCCTATGGCTTTGAAAAGATGCAAACCTAGCCTATGAGTCAGGTGGAAAGGCCTGGAATCTATTCAACACTTTTGCATAAGACTTAACATCTTTGAAAATATCATCATAAACAGATACTTCATGCTCATATGCCTTTAAATTACAATGTATGTAATGCCTACTTATTATTTGGTAGGGGTCATGTTTTCCGTGCTCAATGTTTACTAACTTCACTTCTTCCAATGATTCGGCCTCTACCTTGGAATGGCCTAAATTTGATAAAGGAAATTTCCCAATATGAATAGGGAAAGATGGCCATGCTTTTTTCTGAAGTGCTTTTAATTCCAACCCAATACCACCCTTGGCTATCTGATGAGCTACTTCTCTGTATACCAATCTGTCTGGTAAGAATTTCGGGAGTGCATGAGGGGGAATGGAACAACCATAAACTCTAATATAAGAAAACCTTTCCTTAATAAACCAGTCAGCAACTGATTTAAGACTTTCTATGACTGCATCAGAAATGCGAGGGGGCTCGCATCAGAAAAATATTTTGTGCATAGGAATAATGACAAAGTGCAAACATTGTAAAAAACATCTCTAGATTTTTCCTCCCAAAGGGCTAAGTGGTATTCATGAATGGGTTCTGGACATGAGATGCTCCAACTCCAATTCATTAATGGAAAGGGGGTCATAAAATAGATTGCATCTATAATATATGCAGACATATAAAAAGACACTGGTTGCCCCTTTGACTTGGCTGCTTTGTAATTTACAACTTCTTGCGTTAGGTTATCTGACAAAATTTTATGCCATTTAAAACCATTTCCTTATGAAACTTTGTCTAAGAAGGGTACCCAGTCTTCATGAAAGTGACAAGGATCTTTTCTCCCGAAAAGTCTGCATAACATCATGGCTATATAAACCATATATTTGTTGAAGGAGGTTGTAGCATAAATCCCATGAGTATCAGCCCTAAACTTTTCTTTGGACCTCGCCCATCCTCTAATCATGTCAGGATATGTCTGGTCTTCCTCAACACATTCTTTTCTTTGAAAATCAGCTAAAAATTTAGCATTAAAGGTGTGTTTATAATTCGGCGAGAGTTTATACATTACTTGAATGTGTTCAGGCCTGAATGAGCCAACGTTAGCTCCTTGATCATTATGAATTCTCCTTGTTGGGATATCCACTTTATCCATAGCCTAGCCGACCATATTTGTATATGCCACTAGCCGTGGGCACGCAACAACCTTATGAATCTCAGACTCAACAATGTCCTGGATATGATTTTTGAAATCAGGGTCTGCATTTTTTAACTCATCCTCCAGCAATTCAGAGATTTGAGCCCATGATTTGATGGAATGTATGGCATGTGGAGTAGTATCAGAGATAATATCACCTTCCTGTGTGTCTTCGTTTTTCTTCGATGCCTTTTTAGGTGCCATGGCTTTGCGTTTGACTTGAAAACCTGTTACAGAAAATGGATGAATGAGCTCAGCTTAAAATGAAAATACAGACGCTTGAATGTTTTACTTTGAATACATTTTAAAACATGACAAGATTTACACAGCTGTCACGAATTTAAAGCCCTTAATGCAGAAGATATTTTTGGAGATATGCATTTAATGTCCGTACTTAGGAGCTCTCAGTTTTTCAAATAAAACGAGAAACTTACTTAATCGGAAAACAAAGTATTAATGAGCACTTACCAAAAGAATACCTTTAAACCTGTTTTAGAAAGAAGATTTATTAGTGTTAATTAAAGATTAAATCTGAAAACATCACTTTTTGGGGTTTTGGAAATCTTGATGTCGAAAGGTATGTCCTCGAAAAAACCCGATCACCGAAAATGCGAAATTGCGAAATTACGATGTTTTATTTAAGATTTAAATGTTTTTAGCATGTTAATTAATCGAGATTTGACCCTTTCAGGATTTCATAAATCGATATTTTGGGAAACATGATGACATGAGACATGCTCTCACGGAATCGCGAATCCTGAAATCGTGATGGATTGTTTCTTTTTTCAACATAGGACTTAACTTATCTTAATTAACTGAATAATCATGATTAGGGCCAAAACATCATTAGTTTAATCTATCGAGATTTTGGAAATCGGGATTTCGGGAAACATGTTGACAAGAGATGTGTTCCTTATAGAACCGCAAATCCCGAAATCGCGACATAATTATGTTAACTTTAAACCTTTATTAGAAGAGACTAAACTAATTCATGTTTTAATTAAGACTTAAATGTATCGGGAAATCGGGGATCGGCTTTTTGGAATTCAATTTGCATCAAACATTTGTTTGTAGAAAACCCCGAATCTTGATTTCTTTAACGTTAAAATTAAAAATCGCAAATTTTAAAATTACCATCCATTTTAAATAATTTTTCAAAGAGCGTTGGAAAACTTATATTTTTGTAAACCTTTTTTCCGTATTCATTCAAAAATAATCGATAAAAAGGCGTCGCGAATTTAGAAATGATGAAATTCTTATTTTAGGAAAGACGAAACCCAAAAAACACAAAAAATAAAAATCTAGGCCTTAAGGATAAAAGATATATTTTTTTTAAGATATGTTTCAACATGCCTCATCCCCTACAATCCTCCATTAATTAATTTCTTTAATTAAGTAATTATCTTTATTTCCCTCACCCACCTAGAGTTACTCCTAGAATCACTCCTAGGTGTCCGTAGATTCCCTTACAGGTTTTAAAGGCTTTCCCTATTATAAAATTGCTAAATCAGTTTAAAATTAGAAATCTCTCAAATGTGGATTCCTTACTAAGTTGACTTCCCTCTTTTTCCCTTCAATTCCCCTTTTTCTCCTATTGTGTTACGTATTTTCCCTAGTTTCCTATTTTATTTTTATTTTATTTTTATTTTCCCTCTTTCCCCTTTTTACTTAGAACTAGAAAGGTAGGAGTGGAATCTAACCCCTTTCCCTTTTATCATTAAATTAGTAAAATTTATATTATCAAAAGATAAAACATTTAATTCCCTCATTACATTTTATAACCACAATTTTCATTTTTATGAATAAATTATTTTCTTACTCCCTTCATGTTACAGATTTTATGAAGATCATAATTATCACCTAAGTTGTTTTTATTTTAATTATTATTATTTATTTATTTA
>ML787969.1:63148-84661 GCA_009831015.1 Picea engelmannii
CAAGCTTGGGACAATATAGGTGGAATCTTTCACCACCGAATTGTCCTCTAGGGTTTGTTATGTCAAAACCCTCAAAACCCCCAATATTGGGCTCACTAGCTAGAAGCCAGAAATCAAAAATAAGATCATACATGAATGAATGAGAAGAGGCCCTTGCCTTTCCTTTATACTTTTTCGGCTCACCTTTTCCCTCCAAAGTGACTTTCATTTTATAATATTTAATTAATTAATTAAATCACTTTAATTAATTAATTAACCTTTTTACCTCTAAAAATCTCCTTATCTCTCCTTGTGGCTTCCATGGCCACTGAAAGTCACTTCTAGCCATCTCATCCCGTAGTGTTGCTCCTCCCGATTCTAATGAGATATTACACTGAGAGGTTCCTCCAAGTAATGTGCCCAAAATGACCTCTTCAGTGAATTCCATTGACGTATAACTCAAAATAGTCAAAATCATGGAAATCATCGGAATGCAACGAAACCAAAGACAACCTATGCAGAATGGCTCATAATGATGGAATATGATCATCAATGCAATATGGACCCCAAAATGCCTCTCAAATACCCATGTACTCGCTCTAGCATCCATCTGGCTACTCTGGTCATCATAAATCTCTACCCTGTGATGATGTCCCAAAGTGGGGACATTACAGTCCTCCCTGCTAGAAAATTGCTTGTCCTCAAGCAATACCCAAATCCCCTGAAGTAAAATACTAGGATCCCATGTCCACCTGTGGGATACATAGTAGAACCCATCCAACGATGAACAATAGCAAACTCCACCCCCTGGATCCCATATCAGGAAGTGAACTGTAATACTCTATGAAGAACAGTCCTGGAAGATATCAACCCTGTGAACCACCTGCACCTGACCCATGGCCTCATCTCAGAATGAGTCCATCCTCCAAATATATACCAAGATCCACACGATCTCCATCAACTACACATGATGATTCCAGAATGAGGTACTGCAAGATATCTGTGAGATACCCGCAAGCGGTGCGCTCCACTCAACATTGAAGCTCAATGGAAAGTTAGAATAACTTTCCCCTGCAATGGTCCACTCTCTCCTGTGAATCTGTGCAATTCCCAATCCTGTAATCCCTGGGTCCCATGCTAACCTCTGTCGAAGATCCTCATGCTGACACTGCGCTACTATGACCATGACTATCTTCCCCCTGCATATATACTGGATCCTCCTCTCATGGATCCTCACGCTGAAATACCTGTGACCACCGGACCTGTTGTCTAGACACTGTATCTGTAAAGGTATATCTGTAGAAGAAGTACCTATCCAAGCATCTCCATGCCCTATCATGATGATCAAGTGGAAGAAAAGGTCTCACCCCATAGGACAAGTACCCACAGACCCACTCCAAACCAACCCAAGGTGGAGTGTGTGGCTCTCTGGTAGAACCTGGGTCAACATGAACATTGTGCTAACAAATCGGACTCCCGAGTCCCATGGAAAATTTTGAAGTTTATCACTTCCAATCTCCCCTAACTGCTCCTGTGTGAGATTGATGACTGTCAGAAGCCCTCTGTGCTCATCTTCTATCCTCCTCATGCTGTTGTCAATGATAAAAGTGTCGAAAAAGGATAACAGAGATATCTGTGGCTGGATGTAGAGACGAAAAATACCACCTGCCCCGATAAATCCCAAGGACTTGACCAGAAGCTCGTCCATCGATATCCATGATAGATGCTCTCCTATGGTCATCACTAAACTCCAATCATCAGGCACAACCAAAAGTAACTCCTCCAACTGCTGGTAAACCACTCTCCATCTCCCATCACCCATACAACTATTGAAATGGTGAAGGTGATCCCCCACCACTATGTGCTGCTGTGAATGAGTGACATCCGCATACTCCCCTAAGTGTGTCTCCTACCTGCAAGGCACTATACCCCTATGAATCTCATCATACAACTTGGCATGTCTCTGTGGGCTAGCACTCCTCACTGTATTCTTCGGCCTACCCATGTTGTCACCTACAGACTCATGCTGCATCATATATCCTGGGCATACTTCTGGATCAACATCTACATGGAGGTCAACTACTCTCAAAACATGAATGGAAGTGTCGTCCATCATCTGGTGCTCCTCTGCTAGATCATCAACATCTCCTAGCATCGTGACTGAATGATATATCTTAGTGTCTACTAAGACTGATGAAGTGGATCTCTGACAAACCTCCTTAAGAGACTCAACTGATCCAGACTCTGATTCTTGAAGGGCGGTCTGTGTGCCTCTCAAGAGTCCCCAAGTGCTCTCCAAATATTGACTAAGTCGTTCCATCTCCAACTCCTGCTCCCTCAGAGCCTCATGATACATCTCACCAACCCTCAGTAGATAATGCCTGTCTGTCAACAACTGCTGGTAGTCATTCCTGCTAGTGCCAACTCTAGAATCCCCAAAAACACCCTCTCCATAAGATGACGTGTTGAACTGACCACTGTCTACCATGCTGCTGGGTACTCTTGTATGCCACTGCACCCCATCACTAGGTTCTATCTCCCCCTGAATCACAATATATCCTATATGAGCAGTTGTATCCTCCTGTGCACTCAACCTACTACTATCATCTGTGTATGGATCCCATATAGCTATGTCCAAACACATTCTATGGTCGTCCTGAATACTAAAGAGTGCATCCTCATCAATGCAGGTCAATCCTGGAAGTAAGTGCTCCATCAGTCTATCAGCCTCTACAACCTGCTCAACCAATGGAGTCTCCAATAGCTGTGACTCCATCTCCTCTGGCTGACCTGTATGTGTGAGGTCAACTCCCTATATGTCCTATACCTCCTGGACCTGTGGGTCTACCTGTCCATGGTGTGCATCCCTCACACTAAGCTCATCCATCATACATGTCGTGCCACTGATCTCCTCATTTGACATGGCTATCGTGGGTGTCTGAACATGTGACAGATGTGCCACAGCCCCCATAGGAAGCTCCTCATCTCTAGGTGCTAACACGTGTGAATCCTCACTAGTGTCACCACACTGCTGAGGTGTAAGGTCATAAATGGTATGTGATATGTCTGCTGAGACACTGGTGCTATCATCCTGTCCATCCAACTGCCTATCCACTACACAAGGATTATCATCCTGCTCAAGCGTGCAAGTATCACTAGCCTCTGTGCAAGAGTCATCTTCACTATCCTCTGAGGTAGAGTCACTATCACTAGCCTCTCTGCCAGAGTCACTGTCATCATCTGACTTCTTTGAATCCTCATCATCACTGTCCTCTCGTACCTCAACAATATTCTTCTTACCCTTACCCCTACACCTATGATCAGGTTCCCAAGGCATCTTGCAACTGTAGCAATGTTGTGTGCCCCTAATGGGTGTGGGGTTTCTCCGTGCTTCCCTCCATCTAGCTACTCGGGCTCTGCTTTCCTCTATTATGCTAGTCCAATATGTGACCTCATCTTCGCTCCAACTAGGATTTTTCATGGATATAAACTTTTGGAGTGTTATTAGAGGCCCAAGTCTCTCACAAAGTGCATGATATTCTTTTTCACAACTTAGAGCTATTCGACAAAAATCTGTAGACCCCATATTCCCTTATGGAATATCCCTCAGGCTAGAAGGAGTCTAAGCTTTGATACCACTGTAATGATCCCAAGCCATTATGCAAGGATCATCACTGTTTTGGTGTCTTTTTAAAACTTTTTCCTGAGTGAGGTATTTCGTCAAACACTTTGCTGATCTACCCTTTAAATGTGTTTATATGTGTGTATGAAGCAAATAACAGAAAGAGATAACCATGGAACATACCTCAACCATGTGCAATAAGATAGACAAACCAAAACATCTCAATTCTTCTTTATTCATAAAATAGAGAAACCTGCTACAATGAAGGTGTCGATCTGGAATGCTCAACAGATGGCCAAGAAGATAGACAATAGATAAGAGTTGCTACAAAATGCTCCTTCTATTACAAAATAATGCCTCCAAAGGCTGAATAAGAAATGAATATCAATACAAGAAGACTTGAATGCCAAACTCTCCAACTGAAGAATGCCACGCTCCAATAGAAGGCTGAAACCCTCAATAACTCGGCCCTGCTGCCAAAAGTGTCCAATCACCCTAATAAATATGAAACCTGCTAGATCGGGTGATGGTAAGAATAACCCAGGTGCCTGAATCTCCAAGATCCCCCTCAATCTCCGTAGATCTGAGTTTCCCACTGAATGGGGTGCCCCACTGGATGACTGTAACCCTAGCTGGTCCGGCCCTGATGAAGGTGGCCTTCAAATGCTCTGAAACTCTCCAAGAATATAGATCAGGTGATGGTAAGAATAACCCAGGTGCCTGAATCTCCAAGATTCCTCTCAATCTCTGTAGATCTGAATTTCCCACTGAATGGGGTGCCCCACTGGATGATTGAAACCCTAGCTGGTTCGACCCTGATGAAGGAGGCCTCCAAATGCTCTGAAACTCTCCAAGAACATAGATCGGGCGATGGTAAGAATAACACAGGTGCCTGAATCTCCAAACTCCCTCTCAATCTCCGTAGATCTGAATTTCCCACTGAATGGGGTGCCCCACTTGCTGGAATCCCTCAACGGGTGCACCCTCTCTCTATCTGCACATGAAACTGATGTAGAATCCTCCTGCATCTGAATAGATCTGGAACTAGAATGGTGTGGGAGAGTATTACATCTCCGAGACCAAGCTTGGGACAAGATAGGTGGAATCTTTCACCACAGAATCGTCCTCTAGGGTTTGTTATGTCAAAACCCTCAAAACCCCCAATATTGGGCTCACTAGCTAGAAGCCAGAAATCAAAAATAAGATCATACATGAATGAATGAGAAGAGGCCCTTGCCTTTCCTTTATACTTTTTTGGCTCACCTTTACCCTCCAAAGTGACTTTCATTTTATAATATTTAATTAACTAATTAAATCACTTTAATTAATTAATTAACCTTTTTACCTCTAAAAATATCCTTATCTCTCCTTGTGGCTTCCCTGGCCACTGAAAGTCACTTCTAGCCATCCCATCCTGTAGTGCTGCTCCTCCCGATTCTAATGAGATATTACACTGAGAGGTTCCTCCAAGTAATGTGCCCAAAATGACCTCTTCAGTGAATTCCATTGACTTATAACTCAGAATAGTCAAAATCATGGAAGTCGTTGGAATGCAACGAAACCAAAGCCAACCTATGTGGAATGGCTCATAATGATGGAATATGATCATCAATGCAAGATGGACCCCACAATGCCTCTCAAATACCCATGTACTCACTCTAGCATCCATCTTGCTACTCTGGTCATCATAAATCTCTGCCCTGTGATGATGTCCCAAAGTGGGGACATTACATAGTATCATAGTAAAATAATCAAACCCCAAAGGCACACTCCCTGACTCAATCCAGAGTCCAAGGGGTTCCATCGATGCCTCTGCATCCTCAAGGTCCAAAACCCTGCACACTTCATAAAACTGAGTCAATAGCACATGTCTATGTCAATCTAGTAAAACAACATCTCATCTACCCATAATGGATCATAATCAAAGTCAAAATGTTTTAATATCATAATAATATGGATCACTTGCGAGAAAGTGTCCTCAAAGAATAAGTTAACTCAGTGCACCAGAGAAGGATGTTACATACACCCCCTCTTGGTCTAAACTTCGTCCCGAAGTTTCATAGTATATATGCTGAATAAAGTGTATCGCAGTATCATATGTCTATCTATCAAACAAAAATGGAAATTGTCGGTGCATATCATATTCGTCCTCCCAGGTCATCGAGTGCAGACTATAATTGTCCCACTGGACCTTGACTTGATCTACCATTCGATGTCGTAACTGTCGAACACGATGATCTAAGATGCAGACCCGCTCACCTGTGAGCATTTCCTTGTTCGATACCTGCAAGGAACTCATGTCAATAACATGTGTAAGATCACTAATATAATTTCTCAAAACAGATACATGAAAAACATCATGCATATACCTCAAGGAATCAGGCAAGGCTAGTCGATAGGCCACGGATCCCTTTCTCTCCACAATCTCAAAAGGTCCCACGAACCTAGGGGAGAGTTTAGCTCCTTTCCCAAACTTGATCGAACTCTTGTGCACTTTAACCCACAGGAAGACTCGATCGTCGACCTCGTAACTATGGTTGACATGGTGCGCATCATCATAACTCTTCTGCCGATCCCGCACTTCTTTAATCCTTTGTCTTATTGTTTGCATTTTCTCTTCCATTTCTTGGATCACTTTTGGTCCCACCATGACTCTATCCTCAAGATGATCCCAACTCAGGGGCATCCGACACGGTCTCCCTTAAAGAAACTCGAAAGGCACCATCTTAATGGTGCTCTGGTAACTGTTGTTGTAAGCGAACTCTACTAGTGGCAAGAATTCTTCCCAACGCTTTTGTTGGTCCATCTCGTACATGCACAACATGTCCTCCAATGTTTGGCTGGTTTGCTTGGTTTTCCCGTTAGTCTCCGGGTGGTACGCAGTACTAAAGTTAAGTTGGGTTCCCAAGGCCTCTTGGAAACTAGTCCAAAATCGTCCAATAAACACCGATTCTCAATCGGATATAATCCTCTTAGGCATGCCATGCAGCCTCACAATATCACTGATGAAAATTATATCTATGTCAGGTGCCTGATATGTCGTATGCACAGAAATAAAGTGAGAACTCTTCGTTAGAGTGTCTACTACTATGAAAATCAAGTCATGTCTGCTTGTCGTTAGTGGCAATCCAACAATAAAATCCATCGAAATAACCTCCCATTTTGATTCTGGAATAGCATGTGGTTGTAGTAATCCTGTTGGGTGTCTATGTTCATCCTTTACCTGCTGACATTCTAGACATCTGACCACATAGTTGACTATGTCTACCTTCATTCCCTTCCAGAAGAATAAGGGTTTAAGGTCTTCCCTCATCCTCATGATTCCCGGATGAGCCATGTAAACTACTCTATGAGCCTCGCTCAGGATCAACATCCTCAACTTGTCATTTGGTGGTACGTAAATATGACCTTTAAACCTCAATAAACCATCACCATCAAATGAAAATCCCTCAAATCATGGTACCGTTATGGTGTTTTGTCCGATAAAACCCTTGACCTCTTTGTACCAGTCATCGTCATGCTGTAATGTTAAAATCTTTTCACGTAGATTCATTTGAAGAGGAAACACTGAAAAGATTCATGGTCTCCGACTCAATGCATCTGCCACTCTGTTCATTGTTCCTTTTATGTAAGTAATCTCGAAATCATACTCACTAAGCAATTTTGACCAATGTCATTGTCGCATGTTTAGGTCACTATGCATAAATATGTGTTGTAGTCCACAATGATTAGTCTTTAGTTCATATTTTCCTCTAAGAAGGTAGTGTCTCCAAACCTTCAAGGCATATACGATGGATAATAACTCCAAATCATGCATCGCATAGTTCTCCTCATGCCTTCTCAGTTTCCTCGAAATGTAAGCGATCACTCATCCATCTTGCATCAATACTCCACCTAAGCCTTCCTTGGATGCGTCAATGCATACAAAGAATTCTGCGTCCATGTCAGGAACCTTTAGTATCGATGTAGTTGTCAACAATTCCTTTTTCCTTTGAAATGCTTCTGCACATTTCTCGGTCCAAAAAAACTTCTTGTTCTTCTTTAGAACTCCATGATTGGATTTTCTATCTTTGAAAATCCCTCGGTGAACCGTTAATAGTATCCTACTAAACACATGAGGCTACACACTTCCAGGACATTCGTAGGTGCAGGCCATTCCATAATAGCCTCGACCTTGGCTGGATCCACGGTGATGCCTTCACCGGTGATGACATTCCCTAAGTATTGAATCTTCGATTGATAAAATGATCATTTGGACAACTTCCCATACAATTTGTGCTCTCGCAAACACTGTAGTACCAATCGTAAGTGCTCTTCATGCTCCTCCATCATACGAGAGTAAATCAAAATATCATCAATGAACACTTGAACGAACTTGTCCAAGTACTCGCAGAACACCCCGTTCATCAAAATCATAAATACCCCTGGGGAGCTTGTCAATCCAAACGATAAAACAATAAACTCGTATTGTCCAAACCTTGTTTTAAAGGTGGTCTTGGGGAAGTCATCCTCCTTGATACATAACTGGTGATACCCTGATCGCAAATCAATCTTGGAGAACATAGTCGCACCCTTCATTTGATCGAATAGGTCGTCAATTATCGACAATGGATACTAATTCTTGATCATAGCCTTGTTCAGTTGACGATAGTCAATGAAAAGCCTCCACAATCCATCCTTCTTTCATATGAAAATAACAGGTGCACCCCACTGTGACACACTAGGATGTATCAGTCCCAGGTCCAACAACTCCTTTAGTTGCATTTTCAACTCTTGTAACTACGGGGTCGACATCCGATAAGGTGTTCTTGCTATCGGTTCAGTCCTGGGTTTTAGGTCTATGGTAAAATCCAATTCCCTCTCCGGCAGCATCCTAGGTAACTCCTCTGGAAACACGTTCGCAAAATATCTTACCACCGGAAGGTGTTCTAGACCTTCCGCTACTCCCTTCTCATTTAACGCAAGGATCGCATAAATCTTACACCCCTTGCGCATACTCTTCCATAGCTATAAGGAAGAGATGAATCTCAGGGAAACTCCCTAGTTATGTACTACAATCACATGTCTCTATCCCTCATCATCGATCAAGTTCAATTGTTTCGTCTTACAATTGAGTATCGCCTCATGCGATTCCAACCAGTCCATACCAATCACGATGTCATAAGATCCTAACATCATGACGTACAGTTTGGATCTTGTGATAAACTCTCCTGGGTTAAGGACACAGCCCGTAACCTTTCCTCCAACCTTATGTTTGGCTCTCGAATCCATCTCCATGAAGATAAACTTGTGTTGTTCGATTGCCTTTACCTTAATCCTTTTTAGCACTGCACCAAAAATAAAACTCTTGGTAGCACCAAGATCTATCAAAATACTAAGATTCTGGTCAACAACGACACATGTCGTCTCGAGCATAGTCGAATGGTGCTCTGCCTGGCAGTTATTCACCACTGCATGAATCCGATGGGCCTTGCCCATATCTCCCACGGTAGTGGGTCCAGCTTATCTAGACACTCTGGTCCTCTCCACAGGGCAGTCGCACTGGTAGTGTAGTTCCCCACATGTCCAACACCCCTTATTTGGCCCAGTAGTCCTGGTACCTGAAGTAGAAAATGATGGCCCACCGGCCTAGAACCCTGGTTTATTTTGTTGAATAGGCCTAAACTGTTGTTGTCGCAGGCGGTGCTGCTGCTATAGGAAGCACTGTTGTTGATGTTGTGGTCCCCGATAGGGTGTCCACTACTGAGGTGACGATCATCGAGGTGTAGTGAATGTGGATCCCCTCTAGAATCCACGATATCATGGCATATGTCTGGCTGGTGTCTGATGTTGCTGTGCTCCAGATGAAACTTGCCTTGTTGGTCTCGCTAGAGTCCTGGTCTGACCCCCACTGATAAGCTCCTCCTCTGCTATGAGGGCCTTCTAGACGACATCATGCAAGGTTTGAGGCATCAAAATCCTAACCTTTGCACGCAGGATTCCATTAAGGCCGAACACGAACCTATTGACCTTAAGTTTCTCAATGTTAAGGTGCAGAGCATATTGTAGTATCTCCATAAAATGGACCTCGTACTCGGGCACTGTACGACCTCCCTGTCATTAGGCATTGAACTCATTAAGCTTATGCTTAATAAATTCCTTTGAAAGGTACCTCTCTCGGAACCTTTCCTCAAATAGTTCCCATCACACATCTTCGATGGCCATGTTTAGTTGTGGTAGGAGCGTATTCCACCATAGAAGAGTGCTCCCCTTCAATTGGAAGACTACCATGTGGACCTTCATGTTGGAGTTATAATCACAAAGTGCGAAGCACATCACCATGTTCTCCAACCATGCCTTGGCGACTGCGCCATCTAGGTCAGCAAAGAACTCGGGACATCTGACCTTCTTGAGTTCACAGTGAATGATACCTCAGTGGGTGTCGGTGCCCTCACCTCGTCTTTGTCCAAACAGCTGATCAGAGCCTCGAACATGTGCTAAAAAGATCTCATCATTCTGACTACATCACCAACTACTATCTGCTCCTGTCCGAGAACCTACTCATCTCCCTAGGGGTTAGACCTCTCAGGTGTGGATGCTACTGGAGGCATCATGCCTCCTCCCCTAGCACCCTGTCATCTGCCTCCGTGACGTCCTCTAACCATGATTACCTACACGCACACAAGTCAACTCGATCAAAAATAGTTTAATCAATAATTCACATCAACAAAATCCATAGCGATCCCATGTCGTGGGTCGAACCCGCTCTAATACCATATGTAACGAGCCTTTTGTTCATCACAACTTCAAGCCTCTCCTAATAAGTACAATTTTTTTTTTTTTTTTTTTGTGTGTACAAGGGTAATAAATACATTATAATATATGTCGGAACATGACGACGATCATGATGCATGCAACTGCAACCACAACATGATGACCTAAGACACACATCAAGCACCTAGAAGTAATGAATGACAATCAACTGGAAAATACAAGGAAAACTACCCACCCGTCCTACCCTGCAATGGTTAGGACCTCTAGGACACATAAGCAATGCTCAAGCCCAGGTTCCCATTGATCATGACCATTTAAGGTCTCAAGGATCGCGACTATTATGAGGAACAAGGAGCTGTCTATATCCTGCCCGACACAATAATACCAAGCCTACTAAGCCAATGATAATAACATAACCATCAAGATCGCAATCAACAAGGTTATCTACATTAAGGCAAATTGTGATAGTGAATCATTATTAACTCATTACAGTATTGCATGGGAGGTGTACTTTTAATCAAATTACAAGACCATGACAATTAATATAGCAAGCAGGGTAATTAACATAGTTTATTCAAACCTCCATTACGAGCCTGTCTTCACATCTCTAAAGTGTTTAATGACATCAAGGTATAATCTAAATCAAATTTAATGGACATTAACAAACAAGTTTGAACTTGACTTGGTGGTAATAAAAACATAATTAATATTGATTATAAGTAAACTAGCTTGCCTAATTTATAAATTAGCCATAATCAATAGGCATTAAATACATCCAATCTATCCAGTTTAAAAATATGCCATCCAATCCTTACTCACCATTCAAATTAATTAATTGATAAAACCTGGAGGGCCACATCTAATTTAATCTTAATCTCCCTCCAATTAGTCATAATTTATGATACAATAGTAACAAACTAGAACTAAAATGCTATCATTAAATAAACAATAAGGCAATCCTGGCATTTATCATAAAGCAAAAAGCGAGGGGTTTAATACAAGAACATTGATAACAATACAACCTGGCATTTAACATGATCTACTAACTGGGCATTAGATAATTAAGCAAATAAAAGGCGTTTAATACCATTCGCTGCCAGGTAAGGGTAAAGTCTCAGGTGAGGATAAACTTGGGCATTTCATACCGAATCATTTATCTTTACAAAAATTTAACTTGCTTCCATGAGTGATTAGGGAGAATTATTGCCCAACACAAAAGGAGATTTATGTCGAATTCACCATCACAGAAATTGATATGAGACCTGAGGCATTGCAATCCATATGGAGAAGGCACCGCAAACAAGGGCAGGGTAGTCAGTGATTAGGCTGGTAGGTAGTTCAAAAGGCGTAGGGATAGATTCTGTCCAAAGCTAGGTGCACAGGGGTACAACTATCTAAAGTTAAGGTTCTGCAAAAATCATTGCCAGAAATTAATTTCCTTCCATTCGAAACAGTCACTAGAGGTTACTGCCCGAACAAAGGTCATTCCTTCTATTTAAAAAGTGACTTCTATAAGAAGTGTCACGTAAAACTTCTGTCAAGCATTTAAGGAGATAGGCTACTAGTAATATCGCTAAAAAAAAAATTAGGTGGGCTTCTAAATCTGCAAAATCGCTAAACGCCAATAAGTTGAGAACATGCTTAGCTATTGACAAGATTATGATTGCATTGTCGTCAATGGCTCAAACAAGTAGTTTTAATATTTAGAGACTATTCCCAAAGCAATGGAAATCAATATTTCCATAATCGGACTTATTCATTTGAGGGCATGATTAGTAATGGCTAGGAATAATGACAACAAAAAAAACTGTGTTTACCACAAGATTGTTCAACATTAACACCTCTAGTGCATTATCTCATCCAGAAATTGAATGGAAAGGATAGTTTATCTAAGATACACCATCGTTGCCACTAAAACACTGCATGTTATCGCTATACATCACTGTGAATCGATGACTATCAATTAGCTAAAAAATTCGTTGAGTTTAAGGGGACCAGTGCTATCTAGTTAAAGGAATATGCAATTTAAATAAAATCCAACGCTGTCTAATTAAGAGAACCTGCACTTTAATCATAATCCAGTGCTATCTAATTAAGAGAATATGCAATTTAATTATAATCCAGCACTGTCTAATTAAAGCAATATGTAGTTTAAATAAAATCCAACACTGTCTAATTAAGAGAATATGCAATTTAATTATAATCCAGCGTTGTCTAGTTAAAGGAGTATGCAATTTAAATAAAATACAACACTGTCTAACTAAAGGAATATGCAGTTTAAATATAAAGATTGTCTAGTATACTAAGAAGTAAATGACTAATGGAGAGTCACTATCCATCATACGATTTGCAAATGTTTAATAGCTTAAAGGGAAAACGATTACTGCAGTGACACTATCCATCAAACGATTGCTAATGTTTATTTGCTAGAAGAGAAAACGATTAATGCAAGGGACAGTTAATCATTGGCCAACAGAGTTAGAAGCGCAAGCCAAATATCCATAAATATAAAATGCAAAAATAGATGTATCTGACAATGCTCAATAATGCAGAGTTATGTTTCTCATCTAAGCATAGAGGCAAAGTAAATTTATCTAGGAAAGCATAAAAACGCAAGCAATAAAGTAAAAATGCAAGAATGTTCGTCGAGATAAAAAGGCGAAGTAAAATGAGATAGTAATAGGTATAACCAGGCCGAGTTCATGGAAAAACTTTGCCAACAATCAAATTCTATTGGGTTAAATAAATGCATTAGGGTGCAAGACAATAATCATCCATGGACAACAACAAAGGTAAGTGGTTAACAGGTTCGCCTTCGCTTCACCATCCTCACATAGAAAAGCAAGGCATTGAGATCCATAGGTCTTTTAATGCTAAGGAGACGACCATATATTAGGCTCTTGGCCGACTGATCAGGCGAGGATTGGTGAGCTAGGGACGAAGGATAAACAACATCAAGGTCATAATCAACACACAGGGTAGTCACGGCATGTGGGAGGATGAAGGCCATGGAAAAATAGTCAACCAAATAATCTGCTAGGCTAAGAAAAAAGGGGTCCGCTAACAATCTAAACATCCAATCCATTTACAAATTAATATGCAGTTCCAAGCATAAGTCCTAATGCATTCTACTCTACAAATAAAAGAGTGTATTGTTGCCTGATCGCCCACTTCAAATGATGTCCCATGCTCCGTGCAACTCCCACTCGCTGACTGTTGAGACCTCACTCGTACCTCCTAGCCAATGCTATGGGTACTCTTCTTCCCCCGTAGCCCCCCGAGTTGCAAAGGGGCCACACAAGGTTCCATATAGATCCCAGCTTACCTCGCAAGGCTGAGCTACTACTCCTCTTCGAGCTGGGTATCCCAACTCCCCACAAGTAAATTAGTCAAGTCGATATTTCTGCAACGTAATGTTATGCAAACAGAAGATCCCCCTTCCTCCTTCTCCTCCCTTTATTTTATAGAGTTTCAAACTTGCTTTCTTTCCCTAAATCTCATTTAATTAAAGTTTTAATAATAAATTCTCAAAAATTCCTCTCTGTACAAGTGTTCGTCATCCCCTACAATCCTCCATTAATTAATTTCTTTAATTAAGTAGTTATCTTTATTTCCCTCACCCACCTAGTGTTACTCTTAGAATCACTCCTAGGTGTCCCTAGATTCCCTTATAGGTTTTAAAGGCTTTCCCTATTATGATATTTCTAAATCAGCTTAAAATTAGAAAGCTCTTAAATGTGGATTCCTTACTAAGTTGACTTCCTGGTTTTTCCCTTAAGTTCCCCCTTTTCCCCTTTTATGTTACCTCTTTTCCCTAGTTTCCTATTTTATTTTTATCTTCCCTCTTTCCCCTTTTTACTTAGAACTAAAAAGGAAGGAGTGGAATTTAACCCCTTTCCCTTTTATCATTAAATTAGTAAAATTTATATTATCAAAAGATAAAACATTTAATTCCCTCATTACATTTTATAACCACAGTTTTCATTTTTATGAATAAATTAATTTATTACTCCATTCATGATACAGATTTTATGAAGATCATAATTATCACCTAAGTTGTTTTTATTTTAAATATTATTATTTATTTATTTAATTAATTCTTTTATTTATTTTTTATTTTTTTGGGTAGACTAAATTTTATCACTAGTGTAATTTAGACTTAGATCTTAGATTTTTTACTGAGCGACAATCAATTAGAGAAATTGTTTTAAAAATAGTTAACACGTTAATTGTCCTAAGGCTTTCTAGGTTCATCCCTCTATCATCAACAACGCGGCGTTCCCTTTAGGACGCACTAGGTGCTCCAAGGGTGCCACTCGCCTCATCTATTCCTTTGCGCGATGTGCCCTTCAAGATGAACTATGTGGTCCAAGGGTGACACTCACCTCTTGACTGATTGGTAGACATCAATAACCCCTAGAGTCAACACTCCACTAGGTGAACTTATGGGAGACTAAGGGCTTCTAATGAATAAGGCCCCTGCCTTATTGCATTCCCCTTAGAATCATCGTGAGTGACTGTCGCAGTCTTCCCTCACGGCATCGTGGGTCCTCTCGAACTAGGTAATCGTTAACCTACAGTTAGATCCATGGAGGGAGTGCTAGTAGGTTGTGGCAGGGCTGTTGTCCACACCTCTCCCTCAACATCTCTAGTAGTTGTGTGTGACCCCTTTACTCCATATGTGAGTCTGGTTTCCAAGCTATCGTCAGCCTGCATCATCAACAAATCATGTCAGAACATATCCACATCATATCATCTAGTCAGATGCACTAATATCACAATAAAATAATCAAACCCCAAAGGCACACTCCCTGACTCGATCTAGAGTCCAAGGGGTTCCATCGATGCCTCTGCATCCTCAAGGTCCAAAACCCTGCACACTCAGTAAAACTGAGTCAATAGCACTTGTCTATGTCAATGTAATAAAACAATATGTCATCTACCCATAATGCATCATTATCAAATTCAAAATGTTTTAATATCATAATAATCCAGATCACTTGCGAGCAAGTGTCCTTAAATAATAAGTCCGCTCAGTGCGCCAGAGCGGGATGTTACATCTTTCTGCGGTGGAATGTATGTTCTCATGTAATCTTGCATGTACAAAGAAAACACAAATCTGCACATGTATATTAATTCATTCTTCAAAAACCATTTAAATTGGATGTATCATTATTAAATATAATGAAATGTTCATTGAATTTATGTGGGAGCTAGCTCACATATACAATATGTGTGAGCTAGCTCACATACACAATATGTGTGAGCTTATTTGTAAATCTAATTGAATGTTGGTTTTTGTGATTAGTAACCAATTTAGTTAAGAGCTTGACAATGAAAATACCCTCTCAAGAAGAAATTCACTTCGTTGTATGTATAAAACACAAATGTCCATACTACACCATTCTTGGACAAGAAAGAAAAGAATGCAATCGAAGAAAATTTAGAAACTTTCTCTTTTCTGATGTGGGATAGAGTCTGTTCTCAAATATTCAAATGTTCAAGTTCAAAATTAGGTCTTCATCATGATATAACCCTAAATAAATTTGAATGTACACCATTTAAGACAATGATAAAATTATCTAGGGGTTCTATATATTTCAAAATAATTGATCAAAGCATTGAATAGGAAAGGCTAAACTAAAAATTTGAGAAAACAAAAATTTAACAAAAGTAAAAAACATACATTTATGAATCATCCTAAATGAACACATCCTTCCCAAATCTAGATGCTTCATACTCAATCCTAGTCTCCCTCCCAAGCACACTCTCAGAAACTCTCTTCTCCACATTAGCCTATATAACACATTTAAAATTTGAAAATTTGAAAAATTAAATTTAAATGATTATAACACATTAAATTTAAATGATTTTAAGATATTAAATTATACATGTGAACTCCCAGCCTCGTCAAACTCTCCCAATGAGAATTGAGAAAAGCATGTCCAAGTATGGAATAGGGATTTATGAACAACACAACTAAGAACTAAATCTAGGATTCACTGTGTTCATAATTATACAAAATTATAAATGTTGTTGATCTCTTATTCAAAAGAGTGAAAATTCAACAACTATTAGAAAACACATACCCGATTCAACACATCTAAATTTAAATTTGTCGAATCAGGTCCACTACCTATTGGAGATTCATTTAACATATCTCCAAACTGCAATTAATGGTAATAACAACTCGATTATTTCTATAGATATAGTGACATCTAAATCGAGAATTAGAAGTAAACTATCATAAAATGCATCAAACATTTCCTAACTAGAACACATACAAATCTACGGTTCAGGTCATCATTTTGAATGACCTTCTTCCAACCATCCTGACAAAATTTTGCATACTCCAAAACATATTCTACTGACATTTTATATAAATCCATATTTTTTTTATAAACAAATGTGGCCTGGGAATTGGCTTCTGCTCACTAATGGTTCATACCAACATCAACACCATAAAAAATTGCTTCTAAATTTTCTCCGATTGCACTCCTAGCCTCTTTGCCAACCTCTAATGTATCCTACAACTCTAAAAGTGAAGCAAATGCCTATGTTGGGTGAGGTACTAAAGTTTGTGGAGGCCTCGGCATTGTCTCACTTCGATATGCCCCTTTGTGATCATATGTACGTGTAACGACCCTGCTTAAATAGACATATAGGATTATTAATTATAATTAATTTAATAATCTAACTGTCCTAAAAGATTAGCTAAACAATATTTTTTTCTTAAAATAACATTTACTAATTAATTATTATTAATTATTTATTCATGATTGTCAATGATTAATTTTAAGTATTAATTAACTCATTAATTAATAAGGTAAAGAAATAAAAGGAGGATAATAAAATATATTGTTAAATTAAGTTACGTATCCAACAAGGGATAACACATTAACTACATGAGGATAAAATAATAAAGGAGGGATAAGGGGAATTAATGGTGGGAGGATAAGAAGGTAATAAATGGGTTAGGTAGGGAGTAAAGGAGGGAAAAGTCGGTGAAGGAGGGATAAGGAGGGGAAGGAGGTTGACGGGAGGGCATTCTACAGGAGGTTGGGGATGGATTTTGCGAGCTCTGGGATTTGTAGAGAGAAGTGAAATTTTGGGGTGGGATTGTATCAGTCAGGCACCAGGGTTGCTGGAGGTTTTGGGCACGGGGGGCAGGATATCCATATGATATCCTGGAGCTAGGAAGTTACCTAGTTGGTAGGGAGGAGCTAGGTTTTGGGCAGTGTTTTGCAGCAGCGGTCAAGGAGGCAAGCGACGGATAAACAAAGGATTATTAGCATCAGACTTAGGTATTTATTTAAAATTAGGCATTGTTGTATTATGTTAGAAAGATTTGTTATTCATTGTAAAATTTAAGTTACGGAAGTTACTATTATGAAGATTATTATGCTGTTATGAAATTACTGTCTTAGTATGAAATAAATTGATGTTTAATTTATTCGGCCCCTACATTTGGTATCAGAGTGTCTTAGTTTGAAATATGGGCCTATGGGCCAAGTTCCCAGATCCAAGCCCTACGTCGAGTCCTGCCTAACCTGCAAACCAAACCAAATGCAGAAATTTTAAAACTTATATAAAAATAAATGCAAAACAAATTGAAAATGTAAAAAAAAAAAAAAAAAAAAAACAAATTTACCAAAGTAAAACAAGCTACTAGGGTTTTTACAATTGGTATATATTCTATAATTTCCTATTACTTTTGGTTTTCTTAGGGTGGGTTCCTTAACGATTGCCACAGGAAATTACAGTATTTTGACAATCAGGGATGCCAATTGGCTCTAATTTACATGAATAAATTTCATAGCTATATAAATCCCTTAGGATCCTATTCTAAGAGTCCATTATAAAGATTTTAATCAGCCATGATGTATATAAATTTAGAGCAAGACATATAGTATGTTCGACAGGTAGCACAAAAGGACAACACAGACAAATTGCAACTAGGCCAAGTTTTTTTCCCTCTATACATGAATGCCATTAATTCCTTCAGAAACCATCTCAAATATGAGAGCAAACCGAAGATCAAAGAGGCCATCACCCAAAATTCACAGAGTACTTGAGAAGAATGGAGAAACGTAGCCATAGAAGAAGAGCATCCCAAAGCATTAAATCGTAGGAAAACCCTAAAATATGCCCAGTTATGATTTTTGCAACTATAAATATGGGAGCAAATCAGATCCGGTGGATCTATTAAAAATGAGGAGCTTTCACAGGCACAATTTTTTTGCAAAAAAAAAAAAAACGTGCGACCTCGCCCATCATGTGAAAATAATAATATAAATGCAATGCATGAACTCTTACCTCAGATTTTGATGCGTAATTTCTCGGCCCTTAGCCTAAAAAACAAAAGTAAGGCACCTTACCTACAAAATAAAGGGGAAACCCCTAAGAATCCAAGACATTAAATAGTAGATTTACTTTCTAGAATTCATGCTTCTCTGCTTTGTTTATTCCTGAAGATTCCTCCCTCTATTTCACTGCTTCGAATATTCAATGGAAAATCCATCAATTATCCCAATCCCGACATTTTTCTCGAAGTAATCATCAGCTAAAGAAACACAGATCTTCATCAAATTACAATTTTCCGAGCGTATGCCGAAAAATTTCTCCTACTAACTGAAATCAAAACTAAAATCGATCATAGCATAAAACAAAAAGTAAATGATTTAGCAAAAAACTAGGCTTTGTCCACTTCTATAGTACATTCACGTGTCTAAAAATCTATAACATTTTTGTGTTAAAATTTTAAAGGAAATTGCATGAAATCGATGTTCTTGTTAGAACCAACAGGGTTCAAAAGGTATGCGTGAACAAGGAGAGGAGACGGATTCCTTAAAATATAGAATATTTGCAGAGCATGATGACATAAATTAATCTAAGTGGAAAGGATATGACAGATAATGGCCAAGATCAGCCAGAGGGAACGGAAGCGATGAAGTCGTGTGAGGGGGAACAATAGAGTAATAAAAACATTATGTTGCTTACCAGTATATATGATTAGAGGTTTCTTTTATGCAAAGGTCTTAAAATAAACGTCTATAACACCATGTTGTACATGCATCTTGCTTGGTGTTCAGGCTCTTGTAGTCCCTGGTGTACAAGTTTGTGTGATCCATCTAGCAATCAATAAAGAACAAAAAGAAAATATTCTAGCAGCATCTCTAAAAAAAAAAAAGCACACTGTAGCAACATATATAAGATTTATATAAAAATACTTGAACCGATCGTGTGGTCAATCCACTCTGTATGGGTTCATTCCATGCATGGCGCCCCGTGGTTTGTTTCCTTGCTTTCATAATTCCCCCACCCCATTCCGAACACATAGTTGAACACTGAAATAGACGTCGATACAAATTAATTCGGCCACTATGTTGCAACAAAGGAAGCCTACCCAGAATGTTGTAGCTGAGGAAGTTGTCAAAGATCTACTTAAGTAGGGTTTACTTGTGCAGTTTGAAGAGACTAGACTGCCTAAAAATGTCCTTGAGAAGATCCCTTTAAAGAAGAACGTGCCTCTTCTTATGCTGGAGGTCCTGCAAAGAGTAGGAAGGAGGCTGCAAGCAAAGCTGCATGTGAAGCAATACGAACAATTGAACCCCACTATTGGGATACTTTATCCCTTGTTAAACTTTATTCTGAAAGCATAAGAAATAATGATTCTGGACATCCAGCTGGAGAATGCAATATGATGGAGTTTGAATTGAACATTCCAGTTGATAACCTAGCATCTAATAATCAACTATTGGGAGCAACTAAATCTGAAATTAGTTCAGAAAAGTTAACTATTGAGAATGCACCTGTTGTTGAAAAATGTTCAGAAATTTCAAATGTGGAAAACTCTGGTGCACTGCCAATGTCAATCCCATTCCCTTACCAGAAGCTCAACAACGTTGATGATGAGCATTACCAATACCAGCACCAAGAGAAAAGGAAAGAGGCGGAAGTGAGGTAGCGTTAGGATTAAGGAACAACTTAGGTGTTTGGTACTGAGAGCCGAAGGCTGGGCACATGGGCCTCATGGCAGAAGCTCGACCTTAAAGGCTGCCAGCGAATGCCACAGATAATTTTTTATATATATATATTAATGTTTGGTTTTAATAATTTGTTTAAAAGTATTAATACGCCTTTTTAATAATTAAATTATCATTTTTTTATATATTAATTTTTAGTTGTAATAATTTATTTAAAAGTAATAATATGCTTGCGTAAAATATTAAATTTTAAATATATATATATATATATATATATATATAATTATGAGTTTTAATTTAAATAATATAGGGCTAAGTATAAATTTAAATGGAGTCTGTGGTATTTGAACCCCAGACCTCCCCATTGGTCAAGTCTTTACAAAGTCCGCCCTACCAATGCACCACACGATGTGACTTTTACAAATAATTTCACTTATAAATACTTTAATTGTCATACCCAAGACCACCCACCAAGCAAAGCGTCTTAAGAAGAACACTAACACCAAAAGGTACATAACGCTGGTGAACACCAAAACGGGGCTAGTAGTTGGGGATAATTGTTTAGATGCCACGGTTTAATCCCATTTAATCATTAAACGTGGTAATTATATAACCTTACAACATTTTTTTTATGTGATTAGGTAAATGTTAAAAAGTAAACATGTTAACGGATGCCTTGATAAATGCAAGAAAGTTATGAACAATAAATCAGACCCATTGATTTTGGAGGATGACTAAGAATATGTCAGCATCTTCAATGCGTAGCCATCAGATAAGGGTTTAAGGTTAAGTAAGATTAAAATATCATTGATTGTGCCCATTGTCAATAGGCGTACGCATTTCGGCGTAAAATAATAAACATAAGGTCAGAAGTCACTTTAATCAAGTTGTAAGCGGAAAGTTAAAAGGTCTTAGACTAGGACAAGAGGGAGGGAGGCGACATATGCACTAGGAGAGTAAGCATAGGAAGTGGTGAGTAAGGCGCAAGGCTAGCGTAGCTACAGGGCAAGGGAACCAATAGTTCTTTTCATAGGGGCGAAGAAATCAAGCTTAGATGCTTAATCCTAACCCTAACCTAGCCAATCCCCTAATGGAGTAATGTCTGTTTACAGACAAGTAAAGAAAACTTACGCCTAACCCTATTTCTAGTTTGAGTAGCACCAATTTGAAACA
>ML787969.1:91443-106531 GCA_009831015.1 Picea engelmannii
TAGACTAGTATAATCAGGGTGCATGTGAAAGAAAAACTATGCAAAAAAGTGTCTTGCAAAATAGTGTGGAACCTCATCGTTCCACGAAAATTTCTCATACGCCGCCAAAAATCTGTTATATAGATGTCCTACAATGTGAGGGTGCTTAAAATATTGCACCTTCAACATCTTCCACTTTGGGATCTCTTTGAAATAGAACATCGAAATGATGTCTTCTTTTTACACTCTCTTTTTTTTTGCCTCCCATTTATCAGGACCCATCACTTCTGACTTTCAACGCCTCATTAGATTGACAAAATTGTCAGCAGTTGGTCTCATCTTCTGATATGCATCCATAAAGTTTTCCAATGAATGCAAAACAATTTGCAAGCTTTGTTTACTCTCTTGAGGTAGTTCCAAGACCACCAAATAATTTTCCAACCTCCTTTAAACACCTGAACATTGCTCAAGAGTCATATCTTTTGTAATTCCTTCCCAGGTAAGTTCATCACCAACATCCGAAGGATAGGTGGACGTAGGTCTGTAATCTTTTGTTTCCTTATAATGTGGCCTCATAAAACCACCTTCACCCTCTACACGGACATTTGAATCGTCATGACAACCACTTTCTCTTTCATTGTCATCTCTTTCTCTAAATTGATTGTCTACACACACAATTGAATGTAACTTCAATATTTAACCTCAGATAAATTTAAATACAAAAAGATATAACAAAAATAAACCAAAATCAAATAAAATTACTTGAAATATTATCTTGTCCAGAGGTATTTTCTACATTCTCAAGTGTAGGAGTATCAATTTGCAACCTATCTAAGAAGGTTGAATTGATAACACTTTCTTGAGAAGGTTCTACAATTGATCTATTCACTATCTCATTTTAAATTCTCCTCTGATGAGATTGTTGTTGGTCACTCAGAGTCTCAGTCGAAGGATTTTTTGTTATTCTGTATTGGGATAATATCCTAGAGCATTTGCGAGGAATGTTTGGATAATCCCTTGTCAACATCTCTCATCAAGATCTATCCACAATGAAGATTTTATCAATAAAAGTGTAGAGATGCACCCAAGTTCAAGCAATTAAAAACGCAGAGAGAAATTGAATTTTTAATCAATCAAGCCACAAATGTATTCATTCATAAGAAACAAAGACTAAACATTTAGCCATGAATCAATCAACTCAAATATAATTAAGGGATAGGCATCAAGGAAAATTATTATCCTTTAGTCATCATCCATGCACACAAAAGAAGGGCATTTGAATCTATAGGTTTGTAAACACCAAAGTAATGACCGTCGATTCGGCTCCTGGCTGACTGCTCAGGCATGGACCGATGACTAAATGGATAAGGGAGAGATGATAAAACCACAATCTTTTCATAATAGTCAATAAAACCCACACATAGAAGTAACTGAAATCACATTTTGGGTTCCCCAAGGGAAATCGATTCAAAAAAACAACAAGCAAGGGGGTTCACTATGGTTGGATCCTCTAATAAAAATGTATTAGAAAATTTCTTTAAGATTCCTTAAAAGTTCACTATGGTTGGATCCACTAAGACCACATACAATGCAATGCATTAGAATCTCCAAAACAAAGAGTTTAATCTTCATAACCTAACACACCCACTAATAACATAAGAAATCTTTAGCAAGTGGTGCACAACAACTTGTTATGCCTCTAATCTTGGGACATAAGAAATCTTGCTTTACTATGTGGTGCACTCTTATATGATCATAGATTGAATAATATTATATTATATAACATATGAACTGTGCAAATGTTATATTATATATAGTTGGATCACTTGATATATTTAAGGACAAATTATTGGATAGTTGTGGATATGCTTGAACTAAATACATAATTGTTAAATACTTTATGGTCACCTAAAGTTACATAAAGAGACCTAAGTGTACTATAAACTAAGGGATTTCTACATTGAGTGGATAACTACCCAAAATTAACTCAATAGCATGTACATATTCTTTGAGAATGCTTCAATCCACTAAGACCACTTATATATTCTTTATAACATTTCTTTAAGATTCATTAAAAGTTACTTATGGTTGGATCCACTAAAAAAACGTATTAGAAAATTTCTTTAAGATTCCTTAAAAGTTCCCTATGGTTGGATCCACTAAGACCACATATAATGCAATGCATTAGAATCTCCAAAACAAAGATTTTAATCTTCATAACCTCACACACCCACTAATAACATAAGAAATCTTTAGCAAGTGGTGCACACAACTTGTTATGCCTTTAATCTTGACACATAATAAATATTGCTTTACTAAGTGGTGCACTTTTATCTGATCACATATTGGATAATGTTATATTATATAACATATGAACTGTGCAAATTTTATATTATATATAGATGGATCACTTGATAGATTTAAGAAAAAATTGTTGGATAGTTGTCAATATGGTTGAACTAAATACATAACTGTGAAATACTTTATGGTCACCTAAAGTTACATAAAGGGACCTAATTGTACTATGAACTAAGGGATTTCTACAATGAGTGGATAACTACCCAAAATTAACTCAATAACATGTGCATATTCTTTGAACATGGTTCAATCCACTAAGGCCACATATATATTCCTTATTAGATTTCTTTAAGATTCATTAAAAGTTCCCTATGTTTGGATCCACTAAAAAAATGTATTAGAACATTTCTTTAAGATCCCTTAAAAATTCCCTATGGTTGGATCCACAAAGACCACATATAATGCAATGCATTAGAATCCACAAAACAAAGTGTTTAATCTTCATAACCTCATACACCCACTAATAACATAAGAAATCTTTAGTAAGTGGTGCACAACTAGTTGTTATGCCTTTAGTCTTGGCACATAATAAATCTTTCTTTATTAAGTGGTGCACTCTTATCTGATTATAGATTGGATAATGTTATATTATATAACATATGAACTATGCAAATGTTATATTATATATAGTTGGATAACTTGAGAGATTTAAGGACAAACTGTTGTACAATTGTGGATATGGTTGAACTATATACATAACTGTGAAATACTTTATGGTCACCTAAAGTTACATAAAGAGACGTAATTGTACTATAAACTAAGGTATTTCTTTATTGAGTGGATAACTACCCAAAATTAACTCAATAGCATGTGCATATTCTTTGAACATGGTTCAATCCAATAAGACCACATATATATTCCTTATAACATTTATTTAAGATTCATTATAAGTTCCCTATGGTTGGATCCAATAAAAAAATGTATTAAAACATTTCTTTAAGATCCCTTAAAAAATCCGTATGGTTGGATCCACAAAGACCACATATAGTGCAATGCATTAGAATCCCCAAAACAAAGAGTTTAATCTTCGTAACCTCACATGATGCAGATGTTACCCCACTGACGCCCACGCGCCAACCGACAAATCCACTTCCACCAGGACCTTCTTTTCTTTAGGCCCGAAGAGCTAAACTGCCCTTCCAAATCCCTTTCGGACATTATCACCCACAGAATACTCTGTATGACCTCCCTTCTCAAAATTGGGAAGTCAGAGCTTGCTGGATCGCGAGTCCTTTAAACAATGGAATCGGGTCTCATAAATCCCCGAATCCTAATGGAATACCCACTTCACGCCTTCCTCATCTCCTATCAGGAATTACCCTATCGGGAAATTGGAACTCACACAGTCGTGAGTTACTGCTCTCACGAATCTCCAATTCCCAAATTTTGATGCCACATGTCCTCTGTGCTGTCGCCTGGACCCCACGCTTTCAATCGCATTTAAGGAATTCACAATTCCTGTTGCACTGATCCACAGGACCTTCCAAATCTCAAACTCTGATATGCGATGCCACCTATCGTCTGCTCACGACGAGCCTCAATCCTCTAACACCTGGACTCCACTAGGTGCTTACCTCCGTCGGGAAATCGCGTATCGCGATTCCAATATACAAGAGTTTTGTGTCCATGGAAACTCTGATTTCCCAATGAGTTGACCTCCGACTCTCCTCCAGATGTTCAACATGTGTCCAATCCGGGATCTACAGCTATGGTTCCTCCAAAAAATCACGAGTCACAATTTCTCCCTATGAGAATTCTATGTCCCTGGGAACCCCGATTCTCCGATGAGTCGAATCCCGGTGAGCTCTAGCTCCTTCCCTGCGTGCTAAGGCTTAAACTGTACGCATATTCCCCTAGATATGACAGTTGTTAAAACTTCTCCAACCTTCCATGCGAATCTTGACCGTCGATTCCTTTGTCTCGAGGATTTCTCTGGAAGACTAAAGCTCCTTCCTTAGAACTTTATCCTCGAACACTTGCACTTGCATCTCCTGCTCGAACTTTTCTCAACCAAGCTTCCTTTGCTAACTTGTAAAGATTATCACAAAGGCAATACACCTCCTGAGATTTTCCAATTCTGACTCTCTCAGAGGAACTTACGCATGTTCCTTGCGCTCAGTCGTTCAACAATTCACCAAGTGTTGAACCTCTCAGGCTCTGCGCACTCTCTGTAGCAATCGTCTATCTCCTTTACTCAGACTAACAACTGAGACTTCTTCTTCCTTCAACCCAAATCAACTTCTGGGTGAATGAGAACAAATTTTAAACTATCTAAGCCCTCATCAGCGCACTCCTTCCAGATGAATTCAATTGCACACCTTGCAGGAATCTCCTGGCTCAGACAGAGAAACAATTGAAACTCATTTCCTCTCTCATTCATATTTCAGTTTCAAACCCTGAAATCAAATGCACAACATACACAAAGAAAATGCATAACCATAAACAAACATTCATGGGCACATAACCAATATACACAGAGAAAACAACACCAGACATGAATTTGAATCAAAGACTCCCTTCTATTAATTCAAATCTGTACATGAGTGTTCTTCATACATTTCTCTGCTTTCCCCTCTCTTCTGAATGCTTCTGAATTATTGCTAATTTTACAATGATACAATGAGGGTGTCTATATCCGTTTTCCCTCCTCCTATCTAAAACTGTCTAATCTGGAGATAAAATCCTATCTACCTGCATTGCTTCTATTAAATGCCTCCTATCTATTTCAGACAAGAGCGTAAGGCTCAAGGTCTGATACAACATAAAAAAGTGCCACCTCTTAAATGATTCATTTAAGATCTGTGCAACGGTCCCAAAGCATTTTCAAAAGTTTGGGTTTGCTTCTCCAGCTGAACTTTCGCTTGATGTGTTGGCTCGCTTGCTGAGTTGGCGATGCTCCTGCATCATACTCCTCGGCTTAAAAAATTTCATGGGATCCTGTCCATGATCTCCTGCACGGTCTGTCCATGCCTCTGAATGACTGCCTTTGTCTACCAACTGGCATCCTCCACTGAATGGTTTTTCCATTTCACCAGATACTCATAGTATTCTCTCCATCTGGTCTTTTTGCTGACTCTTTTGTCAATTATTCGCTCCATCTGTGGCCTTTCTTCAATCGACATCTTCTTTTACCACTGAATCTTGGGCTGTTCATCACTCTCAGCTCCTTCTTCCTCATCCTTATAGGGATATAAGTCTGAGACATTAAATGTCGGAGATATTTCGATCTCATCCGACAGTTCAATCTCATAAGCGTTTTCTCCCAATTTCTTCAGGACTCTGCATGGTCCAATTTTCTTCATCTTTAGCTTGTTGTACATTCCCCTTGGGAACCTTTCTTTCCTCAGATGTGCCAGAACTAGATCGCTAACCTCAAACTGAAGTTGTATCCTATGTTGATCTGCTCTGCGCTTGTACTCCTGGTTTGATTATGTCAATCGTTGCTTCACCCTGCTGTGAAGTTCTTCCATTGCCTCTATGAATTGTCCAGTGCTCACACTCTTTGTCATTATCTACTCTAAATACCTCAGCTCAGATAATCCTCTTGGATGTCTGCTATATACGATCTCAGATAGATTTTTCCCTGTACTTCGATTCACCAAATCATTGTAGGCGAATTCTGCCTGTGGTAACACTTTGTCCCAGCTCCTATGGTGTTCCATCACTAAACTCTTCAGCATGTCCCCTAGAATCATTTTGACCACTTATGTCTACCCATTTGTCTATGGATGATAGGCAGAACTAAACATTAAGTTAGTTCCCATCTTCTTCCAGAGGGTCCTCCAGAAATGTCCAATAAATTTTGTATCCCTGTTCGATACAATGCTTCTGGGTAATCCATGAAGTTTAACAACCTCCTTGAAAAACAAGTTTGCGATGTGAGTCACATCACTGGTCTTCTGACACAGAATGAAATGTGCCATTTTTTAAAACCTTTAAACTACCACAAATATGGAATCATCTCCTTTTTGCGTCCTCGGTAATCCCAACACGAAATCCATGCTGATTTCATCCCATGGCCACTCAGGTATGGGTAACGATTGGTAGAATCCTGCATTCTTCTTTCTGCCCTTCGAATGTTGACAAATTCTACACCTCTCAACAAACTTCTTGACATTTGTTCGCATCTTCAGCCAAAAGTACGCTTCGCTCAACTTTGCAAATGTCTTGTCATGTCCAAAATGCCATGCTAATCCACCGTTGTGCTTCTCTTTTAGCAGATTCTCCCTCATGGAGCAGTTCGGAATGCATAGATGGTTTCCTCTGAACAATAGTCCATTCTGAATCATGTAATTCATCCACAAGCTTCTGTCTCTGAGAACTGGATTCTCAGCTGCCTCATATGCCTCTGCAAAATATGCATCAGCTACATACACATCTTCCAGGTTTTCAAAACCCAATGTCTTGACTCGGAATTCCTGCAGCAACAAACACTTCCTGCTCAAAGCATCAACCACTTTGTTAGCAGTCCCTGAAATGTGTTTAATTACAAACGTAAAATTCTGCATGTACTCTACCCATTTTTCATGTTTTTGGTTCATCTTCTCCTGCTAAGTTATAAACTGTAATGCATGATTATCACTATACAATACAAATTCTTTTGGGATCAAGTACTGCCTCCACTTCTTGAAAATCTGTACAATGGCATAAAATTCCTTATCATACGTGGAGTATTTCACCTTTTCCTCATCCAGCTTCTCACTGAAATAAGCAATCAGTCTATCCTCCTGGCTCAAGACCACTCCTATGGCAAAGCCACTTGCATCACACTTTACCTGAATTTTTTTTTGAAAATCTGGCAGCACCAACACCGGTTGTTCCGTGATTTTTCGCTTCAACAGATTTAAGCTCTTCTCTGCCTCTTCAGTCCAATGAAAAGACTTATGTCTCTTCTTGACTGTGTCCTTCATTGCTGTGCTAATCCCACTGAAATTCCTAATGAACTTTCGGTAGAAACTAGCCAAACCATGGAAACTCCTCACCTCAAAAAAATTTCTTGGTGATGGCCAATTCTTTATTACAACCACTTTACTTGGATCCATCTTCAATTCATTTTCCAATATGACAAACCCCAAGTAAATGAGTTTCTTCCTCATAAATGAATATTTTTTCACGTTGATCAACAACTTCTCTTGCTGTAGCTTCCTCATTACTGCAACTAAATGCTTCAGATGTTCTTCCTTAGTCTTGCTGAAAATCAATATGTCATCTAAATAAACAATGATAAACTTACCGATGAATTCCTTTAGCACTTCATTCATCAACCTCATGAATGTACTTGGCGCATTCGTCAAACCAAACGGCATGACTAGCCATTCATATAACCCTTCATTGGTCTTGAAGGTTGTCTTCCACTCATCGCCTTCCCTCATGCGAATTTGATGGTATCCGCTTTTCAAATCAACCTTTGAAAAATAATTTTCCCCACTCAGGCAATCCATCAAATCGTCCATTCTCGATAGTGGAAACCTGTACCTGATGATGATCTTGTTAATGGCTCTAGAATCTGTACACATTCTCCAGCCTCCATCTTTCTTTGTGCTGAGTACCGTTGGAACGACACACAGACTTAAACTTTCCTTGACCAGTCCTTTGTCTAGCAGTTCCTGCACCTGCCTTTTGACCTCCTCATTCTCCTGTGACGTCAACCTGTATGCGGCCTTATTTGGAAAACTAGCTCCCGGTACAAGGTCCATGTGGTGACTTATGCTCCTCATTGGTGGCAACGAATGAGGTAATTCTTCCACCACTATATCAGTGAACTCTTCCAACAGTTTTTGAATTTCCTCCGACAAATCATCCACTCTTGTGCTGGTCAAAATGATTATGGGTTTTCTGACCACAAAGAATTGTGGATCCTCCTTCTTTACTTCTGCCAAAAGTTCCTTCCCACTCATGAGAAGTATCCTGTTGTTCACTTCCGATTTCACCTCCTTATATTTTATCGGAAGTAACATATGTGTTCTCCCATTCTTCTCCAGGGTATACATATTCATTTTCCCATCATGAACTACGTTTTTGTCATATTGCCATGGTCTTCCTAGCAATAAATGACATACATCCATAGGAATAACATCACAGAGAATTTTATCATTATATCCTCTGATTTTAATGTCCACTAAGCACTGTTTAGTGACACTCACCTGATGTCCCTTATATAGCCATGAGACTTTATATGGACTTGGGTGATCAGTCCTCTCCAACTCTAGTTTCTCCACCATCTCGGTTGAAACAAGATTGTCGGTGCTCCTGTTGTCCACAATGACTTTGCATTTCCTGTCTTTGGTCTTTCATGTAGTTCTGAATAGTCTTCTTCTCTGAGCTGTGTCCTCCACCTCCTTCTCTGGTGTTACAAGAAGTTTACACATCATTAATGACCTTCCGTCTTCTGCGTCTTCTGTTTCATCAACTCGCCTTTTGTGCCTCAGCGATGTGAGCATCTTCTCCATCTTTCTTCTGGTCTGGATAGTCAACTTCTTTGTGTCCATTCTTCCCACATGTGTAGCATGTGATGATTCCTCCTCTACCTCTTCCTCTACCTCTGGTACGAGGAAAAGTATTAACATCGGTGTATCCTCCGTTCTGTTCTGCCTGCTGCATTTGTTGTTTAGCGTGCTGGCCTCACTGAGAACTTCCACCTCTTTCCATTCTAGTATGAGGCTTCTTCCAGTCATACTTAGATTTCTGGAACCCATCTTGGGCAATTGATTTTCCTCTCGGCTGGATCTTGCCTCAGCCTCCCTGTGCTGGCTTACATCTTAGCTTCTCTTCTTCCTTCAATGCCATCTGATACGCATCCTCCACTGTTCTGATGGTTGTCATACTCATCTCATCCTGGATATCGTATCTTAATCCATTCATGTACCTGGAAAATTTTTCATCATCGCTCTCCCGATGACCTGCTCTGATATTAAGCTTGTAAAATTCTTCAGTATACTCTTTCACCATCATCAACTTCTGTCTCAGGTTCTGCATCCTCCTAAACAGTGTGATCTAATAGTCCCTTGGGATGAATTTTTCCTTCATTTTTGCAATCATTCAATCCCAACTTTTGATCTTTTGTTTCCCTTTGGAACGTCTATCTTCCTGAATCTCATCCCACAATAACGCTGCATTTCCCTTTAGTTTCGTGATAGAATGCCTTACCTTTTTATCCTCTTCGATATCCTCATAACCGAAGTAGGTATCAAGAGCTCTAATCCAATCCAACAGCTCTTCTGCATCCAGACTTCCTTCATAAGTTGGAATGTCCATTTTCGTCTTTGAAATCATCCGAGCAATAGTATTAATTAACCACTCATTGGCTGCATCTTCAGCTACAACTCCTCCTTGATGTTCGGCTTCAGCTTCGCCTTCGCAATCACTTAGATCTCTAGCATTTGTTGTGCGTCTCTACGCTGCTTCCATATCCTCCAATCTCACTCTGAGATCTCGTATCTGCCTCTCCATCTCTGGATTCCTTGTCAGCCTACCTCTTCTTCGCACATCCCTATCCTCTGGATCAAGCGATTGCCTTTCTCTTCTGGGTGGCATGGTGAAATTCCCTCTTTTCTCTATGTCGCAGAAAATAAAGAGTTCCCACTCTGATACCACTCTGATGCAGACGTTACCCCACTGACTCCCACGCGCCAACCGACACATCCACTTCAACCAGGACCTTCTTTTCTTTAGGCCCAAAGAGATAAACTACCCTTCCAAATCCCTTTCGAACTTTATCACCCACAAAATACTCTGTATGACCTCCCTTCTCGAAATCGGGAAGTCAGACCTCGCTGGATCGCGAGTCCTTTAAACAATAGAATCGGGTCTCACAAATTCCTGAATCCCGATGGAATACCCACTTCACGCCTTCCTCGTCTCCTATCGGTAATTATCCTATCGAGAAATCAGAACTCACACGGTCGTGAGTTACTGCTCTCACGAATCTTCAATTCTCGAATTCCAATGCCACCTGTCCTCTGCGTTGTCACCTAGACCCCACGCTTTCAATCGTGTTTCGATAATTCACAATTTCTATTGCACCAATCCACAGGACCTTCCAAATCTCGAACTCTGATATGCGATGCCACCTGTCGTCTTCTCACGACGAGCCTCAATCCTCTGACACCTGGACTCCACTGGGTGCTTACCTCCATCAGGAAATTGCGTATCGCGATTCCAATATACAAGAGTTCTGTGTCCATGGAAACTCCGATTTCTCGATGAGCTGACCTCTGACTCTCCTCCGGATGTCTGACATGTGTCCAGCCTGGGATCTATGGCTATGATTCCTCCAAAAAATCATGAGCCGCGATTTCTGCCTGTGAGAATTCTATGTCCCTGGGAACCCCGATTCTCTGATGAGTCGAATCCCGATGAGCTCTAGCTCCTTCCCCTAGATCTGACAGTTGTCGGGACTTCACCAACCTTCCCTGCGAATCCTGACCGTCGATTCCTTTGTGTCGAGGATTTCTCTGGAAGACTAAAGCTCCTTCCTTAGAACTTTATCCTCGAACACTTGCACTTGCATCTCCTACTCGAACTTTTCTCAACCAAGCTTCCTGTGCTAACTTGCAAATATTATGACGAAGGTGATACACCTCCTGAGCTTTTCCAATTCTGACTCTCTCAGAGGAACTTACGCACATTCCTTGCGCTCAGTCGTTAAATATTTCACCAAGTGTTGAACCTCTCAGACTCTGCGCACTCTCTGCAGCAGTCATCTATCTCCTTTACTCAGACTAACAACTGAGAATTCTTCTTCCTTCAACCCAAATCAACTTCTTGGTGAATGAGAACAAATGTTAAACTATCTAAGCCCTCATCAACGCACTCCTTGTGGATGAATTCAACTGCACACCTTGCAGGAATCTCCTGGCTCAGACAGAGAAACAATTGAAACTCATTTCCTCTCTCATTTAGATTTCAACTTCAAACCCTGAAATCACATGCACAACATACACAAAGCAAATGCATAACCAAAAACAAACATTCATGGGCACATAACCAATATACACAGAGAAAACAACACCAGACATGAATTTGAATCAAAGACTCCCTTATATTAATTCAAATATGTACATGAGTGTTCTTCATACATTTCTCTGCTTTCCCCTCTCTTCTGAATGCTTCTGAATTATTGCTAATTCTACAATGATACAATGAGGGTGTCTATATCCATTTTCCCTCCTCCTATCTAAAACTGTCTAATCTGGAAATAAAATCCTATCTACCTGCATTACTTCTATTAAATGCCTCCTATCTATTTTAGACAAGAGCGTAAGGCTCGAGGTCTGATACAACATACAAAAGTGCCACCTCTTAAATGATTCATTTAAGATCTGCGCAACAGTCCCAAAGCATTTTCAAAAGTTTGGGTTTGCTTCTCCAGCTGAACTTTCGCTTGATGTGTTGGCTCGCTTGTTGAGTTGGCGATGCTCCTGCATCATCACACACCCACTAATAACATAAGAAACTTTAGTAAGTGGTGCACAACAACTTTTTATGCCTTTAATATTGGCAAATAAGAAATCATTCTTTACTAAGTGGTGCACTCTTATCCGATCACATATTGGATAAATTTATATTATATAACAAGTGAATTGTGCAAATGTTATATTATATATAGTTGGATCACTTGAGAGATTTAAGGACAAACACTTGGATAGTTGTGGATATGGTTGAACTAAATACATAAATGTGAAATACTTTATGGTCACCTAAAGTTACATGAAGGGACCTAATTGTACTATAAACTAATGGATTTCTACATTGAGTGGATAACTACCCAAAATTAACTCAATAGCATGTGCGTATTCTTTGAACATGGTTCAATCCACTAAGACCACATATATATTCCTTATAACGTTTCTTTAAGATTCATTAAAAGTTCTGTATGGTTGGATCCACTAAAAAAATGTATTAGAACATTTCTTTAAGATCCCTTAAAAATTCCCTATGGTTGGATCCACAAAGACCACATATAATGAAATGCATTAGAATATCCAAAAAAAAGAGTTTAATCTTCATAACCTCACACACCCACTAATAACATAAGAAATCTTTAGTAAGTGGTGCACAACAACTTGTTATGCCTCTAATCTTGGCACATAAGAAATATTTAGTAAGTGGTGCACAACAACTTGTTATGCCTCTAATCTTGGCACATAGGAAATCTTTCTTTACTAAGTGGTGAACTCTTATCTGATCACAGATTGGATAATGTTATATTATTTAACATATGAACTATGCAAATGTTATATTATATATAGTTGGATCACTTTACATATTTAAGGACAAATTCTTGGATAGTTGTGCATATGGTTGAACTAAATACATAACTTTGAAATACTTTATGGTCACCTAAAGTTACATAAAGGGAACTATGTGTACTATAAACTAAGGGATTTCTACATTGAGTGGATAACTACACAAAATTAACTCAATAGTATGCGCATATTCTTTGAACATGGTTCAATCCACTAAGACCACATGTATATTCCTTATAACATTTTTTTAAGATTCATTAAAACTTCCCTATGGTTGGATCCACTAAATAAAATGTATTAGAAAATTTCTTTAATATTCCTTAAAAGTTCCCTATGGTTGGATCCACTAAGGCCACATATAATGCAATGCATTAAAATCCCCAAAACAAAGATTTTATATTCATAACCTCACACACCCACTAATAACATAAGAAATCTTTAGTAAGTCGTGCACAATAAATTGTTATGCCTTTAATCTTGGCACATAAGAAATCTTGCTTTACTAAGTGGTGCACTCTTATCTGATCACAGATTGAATAATATTATATTATATAACATATGAACTATGCAAATGTTATATTATATATAGTTGGATCACTTGAGATATTTAAGGACAAATTATTGGATAGCTGTGGATATGGTTGAACTAAATACATAATTGTTAAATACTTTATGGTCACCTAAAGTTACATAAAGGGATGCAAGTTTACTATAAACTAAGGGATTTCTACATTGAGTGGATAACTACCCAAAATTAACTCAATAGCATGTACATATTCTTTGAATATACTTCAATCCACTAAGACCACATATATATTCTTTATAACATTTCTTTAAGATTCATTAAAAGTTACTTATGGTTGGATCGACTAAAAAAAATGTATTAGAAAATTTCTTTAAGATTCCTTAAAAGTTCCCTATGGTTGGATCCACTAAGACCACATATAATGCAATGCATTAGAATCTCCAAGACAAATATTTTAATCTTCATAACCTCACATACCCACTAATAACATAAGAAATATTTAGTAAGTCGTGCACAACAACTTGTTATGCCTTTAATCTTGGCACATAATAAATCTTGCTTTACTAAGTGGTGCATTCTTATCTCATCAAAAATTGGATAATGTCATATTATATAACATATGAGCTGTGGAAATGTTATATTATATATAGTTGGATCACTTAAGATATTTAAGGACAAACTGTTGGATAGTTGTGGATATGGTTGAACTAAATACATAACTGTGAAATACTTTATGGTCACCTAAAGTTACATAGAGGGACCTAAGTGTACTATTAACTAAGGGATTTCTACATTGAGTGGATAACTACCCAAAATTAACTCAATAGCATGTGCATATTCTATGAACATGGTTCAATCAACTATGACCACAAATATATTCCTTATAACATTTCTTTAAGAATCATTAAAAGTTCCCTATGGTTGGATCCACTAAAAAAAACGTATTAGAAAATTTCTTTAAGATTCCTTAAAATTTCCCTATGGTTGGATCCACTAAGACCACATATAATGCAATGCATTAAAATCCCCAAAACAAAGAGTTTATATTCATAACCTCACACACCCACTAATAACATCAATATGGGATGGGTATGAGGTTTGTTCGTATTCCTAATATAAATTTCATTGAGGTGATGAAAATGCAATATTTCTGAGGCTTGGTTGGAGTTAGAAATCTAGATAAAATATAGTCATATAAGGTGGAAACTCACGTTGATTGAGAGTAATCATGACAATAATTTCAAATGGAACTGCATCATAACCTATTGTAAACATAGTAATGTGAGTTTTAACGGGATATTTATTGAAAAGAAGATGATTTTGAGTGATTCTTAATTGTTGGAAAATTTATGGTGGTAATGAAGCCTATTTCTACAAATAGTAATGTGATTTTTAATGACGTATATATTTCGAAGAAGATGTAATTGAGTGATCCTTAATTGTCACAAATTTAATGGTTCTAAAGGGTAATGTATATATATATATATATCCACACTCACCTCACGTTGTGGGAGGGTCATGCTAGCCACACTCCCCTAGATGTGTGATGAATAATACTAGTTGTCTACTAGAGATATTATGTTGAAAGGTTTGAAGATTTCAGATTTGGATTATATCTAGAGTTAGTTCAATATAGTCAAAACTCCAACATATTTCAACAAAGGAGGGGATGTGATATGCAAGATGGAATTAAGGGTTTAAAGGGAGCCCAGTGATTCTAAGTCAATTCAGCATCACATTTGGGATTCGATATGTCATTCCTTGTTTCCTCACATAGTTCCTACCATGTTTAAATTATAATAATTCAATTTTAAATATGGATGAATGTTGAGTTGATATTATTTATTTAATGAGGATTATTTGAAGTTTGATTTGCTTTATTTATTTGTATTCATGATTAGTTGTTAACATTTTTAAAATTACATTAGGAACATCACTTGTTATTATCGTCTACATGTGGGATATGTGTGTGCTAGCT